>PVLA01014485.1:0-30309 GCA_004027455.1 Hydrochoerus hydrochaeris | reverse complement strand
GAAGTTTGGTTTGGGGGCTCTATCCTGACTCCAGTTCTTAGCTGGGGGCTCTGCTTCTCTGTTAAGTCTTCCAGTTATAAGGAATCTCATCTCTGCATGGCACATATGCTTGTGATAAGAACACACACTTAACATGGAGCTTGGCACATAGTAAAAACACAATAAATAGAAGCAACTACTATTATTATACTGATATTCAATACCTGAAAGCGTCTCAGAAGTCAGCTTCCCTTTGAGGAAAGCACAGTGGATCTCTGTTTGATGGGATGTAGATGAATCTGCTTAAGGACAGAGAAGAGCAGGGGAAAGCATCTTGCTCCCACCATCTCCTCCAGGTTGCTGGGCTGGGTCTTCCCCTCAGCCTGACTGTGGAGCTGAGGATGTCCAGGATACTAAGGGCTTGAACCAAATTTCTGACAACTGATGAATCATAAAGGAAAAGGAGAGAAGCAAGGGAATTGGCATTCACTGCAGGCCTATGCTATGCTATGCTATGCAAGTTTCATAAGTGATCTCATTTAATCTTTGCTGGAGCATCCATGGTCAATATAATTATTCCTGTTCTCAGATTTGGAAACTGGGTCCAAAAAGCTTAACTCCAGACAGTCATCTGGTGTGAAGGAATGGGAGTCCAGATTTGCCTACTTTATTGTCCTAACTCTACAGTTCTACCATGCCAAGTCATGTCCCCGCTCTAGGGTCCTATGCAGGTGTGGGTGTGTGTTTATGGTGACACTGCACTGCCATCAGACACAACCAGATGGAGGTGTATATACATGCTGCACTGGCATGATGCAGTATCTGCATTCAGAGCACACTGGAGTGAGTTATTCCAGTTACTCAGAGTCCTGCCTATCCCTGAGGACACTTTAAGGCCAGGGTCCGTATTGGAGTCTGCTCTTCTCCTGACAAATACAGATTGCTTCACTAGACCTACAATTTTCCTGTGAATGACTTGCAAAGCACAAAGAAGGGCACTGGGTCTTGAATTATTTTATCCTGCAAACCACTGCAACAAGGGAAAAGATTCCATAAGCTATGTATTATGCAGCGCAGCTCTTGAAAACAAAAGTCATCCCTGGAATTAACAACAAGTAATGCCTGATTTTCAGAAACTGTCAGAGGTAATGTGTTTATTCATGCCATACCAAACTGGACCCACCATCATCTTACAAAAATTACTCCTAGATGGATGTGTTGGTACATGCCTGTAATCCTACCATTCTGGAAGACTGAGACAGGAATATCACAAGTTTGAGTCCAGTCAGGGGAGCTTAGTGACTTAATGAGATCCTGCCTCAAAATAAAAGTAAATAAATAAAAAGCAGGGGGATGAAGTTCATTGTAAAGGCTTTGAGTTCAATTGGTAGTCTTGAAGAGAGAGAGAGAGAGAGAGAGAGAGAGAGAGAGAGAGAGAGAGAGAGAGAAAGTCCTAAGAAAGAAGAATTCGTCAGAATCTATGTCTGAGAACTTCCAGCTCTGATATCATTTTACTTATAATGAGTTGAGCCAAAATCTTAGGAGGTAATAAAGATCTGAGAGGGTAAGATACTTGCATAAATATGTCTGCCCTCAGCCCCAACTTTGATGAATACAGTTTCCCACATCTTTATTTCAACTGTTTTTGGTACCTGTGATATGAATCAGTGTATTCTTACTCTTACTGCACTATACTGGATATCCACAGGATTGATTCCAAGCAGGCTCTTTCACCAACCAGATAGTGACCTTATAAAGTCACCTCCCCCTATGTAACCTCAGCATTTTCATTCACACATTCTAATGTGTGATTCCAAAAGACATTCTCCATTTGACAGACGGGATTCCTTTACAGAGAAGGCACCTGCCCTAGACGTGGATGTCTCCTCAAAGGTAATTTGAGCCAAAGCAGACAAAATGCGCCCTAGGCAACTTTTCATAGCCAGGTGGAGAGAATACAGGGCCAAAATGAAAAGTTTAAAAAGCAAAGATCACAATTTAGCCCGGGGTATCAGGCCACACTCCACCAAAACCTTTGAAGACTTTTGGCATGTCCTGTGTGAGTTCTGAACCCTGCCAATTGCAATTTCATCTTGGCTGATCCCAAGAAGAGCTAATCAGACCACTTATTCTAATCACCCTCCACTGACTGAAACAGAATTCAGTGACCTGGAACTTAAGAGGTCACCTGGAACTTGAATATGCTCTTCTAGGTGGACATGGGGCCAGTGTGACCCCCTGGAGACTTTAAAGAATCCATGCCAAGCAGCCTGGGAATGATGTTGTGTCTTGGATCCTGGATTCTGGAATCCATTCCAGTTCTCACCAAGAGCTGAGCTGGAGTCTGAACTTCCAGGCATTTCCACTAATCCCTGACTCACAGAAGAAAGTGGGAGAGGAACCATATAGACTCCTTAGGATTTCTCTCCACCACCACCCAGTGTCACATGCTTAAGATGGTAGATGAAACAATGAACAGATAAGTGAAAACATTTTGGGCTGCAGGTAACAGAACATATCTGATAAAATTAATCACAAAGGATATTTAATTACTCCTGTGGTTTGAATGCTCCCGTCAAAACTCACAATGCAATGTAATCCCTGTTGTGAGGTCTTAGGAGAGTGATTTAATCTGACTATTGTATGTGGAGGGGCACATGATGGGAGTAATTAAGGTTAAAGAAGGCCATCAGGGTAACCCTAATTCAGAGGGACTGTGGCTTCATAAAAAGATGAGGAAGCTAGTCAAGGGCATTGTGTCTCACCTCTCACTATGTGGTGCCCTCAGAGTCTCCCCACGAGAAAGAAGTCTCATACTAGGTGTGGTTACCCTTCATTGGACTTTCCAGCCTCCATAACTTTCAAAAATAAATTTACTTTTTTTAAAACTTCCCCAGTTTATGGTATTCAGTTATAGAAACAGAAAATAGGCAGGACATTTACTTAATGTAGCAAGAACAGAAGCAGGAAATTTAAAGTCTAGTAGCTCAACAAAGTCATCAAGGAACCAGGCTCTTACTGTCTTCCCTTGTGATCAGTTTACCTCAAGCTTGTCTCCTCATGGTTCCAAGGTGACTGCTATGGTTCCAAAAATTATGTCTTTAATCATATTCATAATAAGAGGAAAAAGGGACATTTTCTCTCACATGTGTATTTTTAGTAGAAAGAAAAACCTTTCTGAAGAACTTCCCTTCATATTTCCTCACTGGTGAAGATTAGATTCCATTGCCTGTACTCTGGAACCAAAAGGCCTGGGAAAGTGGTATTTTTAACAGTTAGAGTAGAAGGCCAATTCTAACAACAAGAAAGGGCTTGGTATACATAGAGATCTTAAGTAGACAACCAATGGCATTTGTCCCATCTGGTCAGACAGGCATTTATCTGGGTAAGGGGGGAGCACAATTGTCTCTTAGACATGTAAAATTCCTTCTTTAATAAATTTAGAGCTTAGTGTGGTATAAATTTTTTTATTTAAACAAAGCAAAACAGAATAAAAGGGTAGAAATGATACAGAATTTCAAAAAAATAACATTACAAAATCATCTTTAGTTGATATATTATGTATTGTTATCTTACAAGCAGTTGTTCAGGTTACAACAATCTCTAGCATAAAAAATAATAATGAAAAACTGAAAGAGTAATAAGATCCAAAATGTATAATAGATACTGTAATAATGAAAGGGAAAAGAAGTGCTCGAAAGGAAAGAACAACTTGTAGACATACACATACAACTGTATGTCTGTTTAAGTGTGCAAGACAGATAACCATATTACTAAGTTTTTGATAGTTCATTAAACAGAATAGTTTGCACTGTCATTGTTTGATCATCTGTTCATTTAGTATGGTATAAATTTTACAGAGCAATTTTGATATGAGAGATGAAAGGCCATGTCAGGCACAGAGTTTGGACATATGACAGGCAAGAATGGTAGACCCACAAAGAAAAGCCTACTGCAGCCAGAGCTGGAGTGGTGACAAGTGTCAGGGCTCCATGCTCCATGACATGGTGCTGTGCACACAGATATCATGATGGTTCCTTAAGAATATCTACTTCAGTGTTCATGGGTGACAAGTGTACAAAGAAGGACATGCTCCCTAGAACAAGCAGCGGACTCTGCAGGACTCAGGCCACTGCCCACATCTCTGAGCATTTCTGGGCATTCCTGATACATCCTTGCCCCATGTATGCCCTTGCTGTCTCTTCCCTCATGCCAAGTGGCAATGAAAAAACTCTGAACCCAGAGGCCCAAACCTCATGAATAATTTCTGATGGGCCAAAAGAAACAACTATTTCTTGCATCCTTCCTCCCTCATTCCATCCTTCTACTTTTAGTCCCATTAGGACATAGGTCACAATAAGATATCCCTTGAGAGAAGGAGACAGATAAATATGGGTCACTTGCCTACTCCAGTGAGATCTCTTGCTGTCATGAAGGTGCAGATTGGCAAATGATCTCTCTACTCTGATCAAGCTCTGTAGGAGCCAAAAAGAAGCCATGGGCTCCACCAGGGAAAACCTCTTAGAGGGCCTGCTCCATCTTGTGAATGAACTTGGTGTACTGTGGGCAGTGCTATAACTAGCAGAAATGAACACACTCCAATACAGACCATGCTCTGTATATTTCCCCTAGGTGATTTAAGTTCCCCTGTTTTCTCCTACACGTAGACGTGGGCTTTGGAAAAGCTGTATGAGGTTCTGAGTGCTAAGATGAGGCTGAAGGCAAGTGGTTTAGGGTATGGTCTGTGTGTGTGTGTGTGTGTGTGTGTGTGTGTGTGTGTGTGTGTGTAGTGGTCAACAGAACCAAACATGGACACCTTGAGTCAATGACTAGGTTTTTCATTGCTCCAAGTGCTGTCACCAGAATGCTGTTGTTGCCCAGGACAACTGCAAAACCAACTGGTTTAAGAACTGAGTTTGACTTGGTTCTCCCAGTTACCAGCCTCTCAGCCCCAGCAATGCACACCTCACAGGACATGCTGGCAGAAAGCCACATCCACATGCCCTACACAAGCTATCAGCTGCATCCACTCAGTGATACACTGCTCCCCATAGTCTCTGACCTCCAAGCAGTAGGTGCTGTTGCCTTTATTCTACAAAAGAGCTATCAGGTAACCCTCCTAAGTGACTGAATGTGGATTTGGTGTCTGACCTTTCTAACTTAAATTCTTCCACGGATGAGGTCTCCATTTTCCCCAGGATGGGATGGAGGATCTCAGAGCACCAGAGGGTAATAGAAGACAGCTGCTGTACCCAATATGACTGGTTCATTTTTGCAGCATGAGAAGCTCTCTTCTTCTATGGCGACTACTTGAGGTTTCAGCTGCTAATCCCATCCCCCAGGACAATGGCTGTCTAGGCCAGGCAAGACTGTGTTCCCATCCCTGACTCCAAACTTTCACTGATAAGCCCTCGATTCCAAATTTCTCCCTAGCTTCTTATTTATTTTTCTGAGGAATGAGCACAATTGATTGTAAAATTAAAATCTTCGGCTTATGTACAAGGGAATTATTCAGAAAGGTTAAAAATTATGATGAGCATTATTTCCCATTAGCCTTACTTTCTTACCTTGCACTCAAAACAGCACAAGGCCATGATGCGTGGCATCACGTGGGGATAGCTGGTTCTCGTGGCAATGTGTATGGAAGTTCCTGGGTGTCCTTGGCTCTGAGTGGATACAGACCACAAAGGACAAAGGCTTGTGAGTCTGCAGAGCTGGAAAAGACCTTTGATAACTATCAAGTACAACTGCTTCCTCTGTGAGCAGGGGAACGTGAGGGAAGTTCCATTCAGAGAGGGTGGGGGGCCTTGACTATTTGTGAGTCAATGTGAGCAGAAAGCTCATGGAAATCCAGAGGAAATTCAGTCAAAAAAGGAAATATGCCCACCCCACCTTGAAACAAAACATTTTTCCTATGTCAAAAATGCTCCACTGGGAATTAAGCTTGTATTTTCCTCTACCTAGTGAATGACATAGTACAAAGTCTTCCCAGACAGATTTAGAAATTTAACCCTGAAGGGTAAATGTGTTGATTTGCTGCTACTGTAACAAATCAATTTAAAAAGAGGAAAAGTTCATTTTAGCTTCAATGCATGATCAAGGGGCCCCATTGCTTTGGTGCCCTGGTTAGGCAACACACCCATGGCAGGAGCATATAATGGAGAAAAGAGCTGACTTTGTGGCTGGGGCATGAAAGAAAGAAAGAGGCCAGTGCTCCACCATCTCTGAGGTCACATCCCATGGCTGCAAACCTTCCAGTGGACCCTATTTCTTAAAGACTTCCAAAACCTTCCAATAACATAAAGTTGAGGATCAAGCCTGTGACACATGGCCCTGTAGGGATATTCCAAACCCAACTATAGCAACAAGTGACCCTATGTTTACCAACATGGGCACAGAGAAAGCTCCTTTGAGAAGGCATGTGCTAGTGGGCCTGTTTTTGTTTTGAGGATGTGAAAAAGAGTCTAGGGAAAAGAAATATGATTAGGTTTTAAGTTTCAGAGGCAGCATACAGCTAAACCAGTCCCAACCCAGGACAGTTTAGCAGGTAGAAAGACATATTAAGAGACACTGTCCCTTAGACATGGACTGTGACTTAGAATACATGGAGTGACAGGGAGGTGACACAAGTTTGCACAGGACACCAAATTACAATGCAGAGAGAACAACCAGTCTTTTCTTGCTCTGACATCCTTATGATGGTATACACTGCAGTCTGCCTTATGTTAGTGCAAGCTGCTTTAGCCTGCCCCGTCCTACAACATTACTTCCTTGAGGGCAGGATTCAATGCTGAATGATCTCACACTTAGCACCTGTGGGCTGTCCTGTAAATTGGGTGGAGGTCCTGATTGACTCAAATTGGGATATTTAGAAGATTCAACAGATCTCTAAAAAGGCAGTTGGGATGATGCCAGAGAGGGTTAACTGAGGGCAATGGATATCTCAAAATGGTGTATATATCAGTGAATTCATCCATCAAAAAACCTGGTTCTCAAACTGAGAGGCTCAGAAACCTGATGCATCAACACACTAAAAGTTTATCTGTTACTTGGGAACAATTTATGTCAACTGACTTCAGAGATATTTAAATGGACTTTGTTGATTAATTTATATTGAAAAATATTGTAAATATAAGTGTGGTGTAGGCAAAAGTGCCTTGGTGTATCCAACTAGAGTAAGCTCTCTTGATTGAGACCTTTTCATCAGCATTTAACACACTCAAGCATCTCTTTCATCTGAAAAAAAAAAAAAAGAATGCTTACAACATGACCACTTAACCCCACTGGAGTTTCTGACTTATCTAACTCTGCTCCCCTTTGGAAGGTTCTAGTAAGAATTGTTTATTGTCTCAAATTTTCCTGCTGACCATTCCTCAATCCACTTCAACATGGCTTTTGTCTAGCAGTGATATTTATGATACTTAGTTACCAATAAGGTCTGGAAATACAGGCTGGAAGAGCTCTAGAGCCTCCTGATGACTAGGAGTCTCCTTTTCGTTACTGGACCATAAAGAAGTTCATGGATGAGCCAAGGAAAGAATATAATGGGGTAAGATGGTGGAAGGTTATTTATAGGATTTGGGGTATGTCTTAGTCACTTTCCTTGTAACTAAGACATAATGCCTGATATTCACAACTTAAAGGAGGAGAGGATTATTTTGGTTCATATTTTTAGCTCATAGTTGGGCAGCTCCAAGTCAGGAAAGCATAGTAGAAGGGTCTGGTGGAGGACAGCTGTTTATGTCATGGTGGCCAGGAAGCAGAGAGAGAAGCAAGGAGCTATGGGAGGAAATGCACAATTCCAGGTCGTGCCCCAGCAACCTGTCTCTCCTGACCAGATTCTGCCTCCTAATAACAAGTCAGCTATAGCACCTCCATGGTGCAGTCATCTTCCAAAAGCCCTTCCTATCAATTCATGAGGCTTGGCCTACGGATTTATCTCAGGAGCTCAAGCACTTGCCTGGTAAACGTGAGGTCATGAATTCAATCCCCCCATACCTAAATAAATAAATAAAAAATTCATGAGGTCTTTGGAGGACATCTAAATATTAACCACAACAGCATATTAGCTGAATGTAAATATTTCAATATTTTAACACTTACAAGACTGTATCATTTGATGTGGTTTGAATACCAGCATTGTTCCATCACTCCACATAAATAAGCAGTTCTTGGCCATCAATAATTCTGGCCATCAATGATTTCTGTGTTGCTAAGTCTGGTAAGAATATTTCTCAATCCTTATATTATTTGATCTCACAACTACATCTGACTATCTTGACAATTACCTTCTTGAAACACCCCTTTCTCTTCTCTTCCATGGCCTTACACTTTCCTGGGTTTCCTTCTACAATCTTTGCAGTTCTTTTTCAATCTACCTTTCTAGAACATTCCATTCTGCCTGGTTATTAATTTTGTAATTCCCAACCATTCTTTCTTCAGTCATTTTCTCTTTCAGTGTTATTATTTCTCCTTCAAAAAATGTACCCATGACCATGTGTCCAATTTTAACTTACACACCAATTAAGCAATATTTTATATCACTAGCCTAGAACCTTCCTCCAAGCACTAGGTCTATGCATTTGAGTATCACAGAAATACTTCAAGAGAAAATATATTTGTTCCTCAGTATCTATTGGTATTAGTTCCAAGATCTCCTGAAGACACCAAAAACTCTTTTAAATAGTGTAAACTTTGCATTCAACATACACACAGCCTCCCAAGAGCTGTTAAATCATCACTACACTACAAGCAAATGTTATGCAAATGGTTATTATACTGCATTGTTTAGGAAATAATGACAAGGGGAAAATTTGCATGTGTTCAGTACATACACAATTTGTTCCCTAATATTTTCTACCTGACTTTAGTTGAATATGCAGAAGTAGAACCTGAGGTCTCAAATGTATCTATGAAGCAAATATCTGTCACAGAACTAGAATATATCTAGAATACATATTTTAAACTGTGAGAATTCAATAATAAAACACTTATTAAATGGGTAAAATATTTGAATAGATGCTTTTCCTAAGACATACAGATGACAAATAAACACGTGAAAAAATGTTCAACATCATTAGTCACTAGGAAAATGCAATGCAAAATGATAATAAAATACTGCTTCACAGGTATTTAAAAGACTAACATTAAAAATAGTGACAACATTCAGTGCTGGCAGGAATGTGGGGCAGTTGCAACTCTTGAACACTGCTAGAAGAAATGCCACTTCAGAAAGCAGTTTGACACTATCTCATAGTTAAATATACATATATATGTTAGGGCTGAACAAGCACACAATGGTGGATCTAATCTGGGGAAAATAAAGCAGGGGCAGAAGACTAAACAGACACTCAAAGTAGGCTAAGTTTACAGACAACATGGTCGAGAAGTGAGTCCTAGTAGATGTGACTCCTTGACCCAGTGGGGAGGGGCAGGAGAGGGCCAGTATGAGGTGTGGACTGGGGAAGCTTCTCGGGTGCCAGGCGAAAAAGCAGTACTTCACTGCACCTCCAACTGTGACAGTTTGTATGCTGATATATTTTACTTCAGGGAAAGCCAGAGAACCACTGAAGGTGAATAAGATAAATGGTGCTGGAACACACATGCTGAATCAATACTGAATGCCAAGGCTCTTCTGAACTAGTGATGAGGTGGGGAATGCAGAGCATTTCAAAAGAAAGACATAAAAGACTTAAAATAGCACTTCAATTTTAAAACTCTCTTAAAGAAAAGTAAAGTGAGCTCCCCAAAGGCCTTGGCCTCCATACAGTGGTCCTCCATCATCTGCAAGACCCTCAGTGGGTATCTGAAATTGCAGACTGTATTGAACCCAGGACAGACTACATTTTCCTTATATATTCATACCTATGATAAAATCTAATGTATAAATTAATGGACTAATGACTATAATAAAATAAAAATTATAATATACTGTAATAAAATTATATGAATACGATGTCCTCAAAATATTGTACTGCATTCACCTTCCTCTTGTGATAACATGAGATGATGCAGTACCTACATGATGAAAGGAAGAGAAGTGAGTGACACGGCATTGTGAAGTAAGTGATTATAATAGAGTCACCTGAACACAAGCACTGAGCTACCACAGCAGTCAAGCTGATGACCATGATAGCCACCATGCAGTTGACAGGAGGGTAGCAAATATAGTATGGATACACTGCACAAAGGGACAATTTATGTCCTGGGCCTAATGGAGCAAGACAGCACACAAGATTTCATTATGCTACTTAGGATGTATGCAACCTAAAACTCATGCATCCTTTATTTCTGGGGTTATTCATTTAATAGTTTTGGACTATGGTGAACAGAGAAACTGGAATGGCAGATAAGAAGAATTTCTGTGACTCCCCAAAGTTGACCATCTAAGGGGCAGTGCTGAAACACCATGACAATGTTGGGGCCCAAATCACTGCTGTGCGGAAGCCTTCATGTTCCACCCACACCTTTGATATTTCCAGATACAATGAAGCAGGGGATGGCATCACACAGGGAGAGTTGTCAGGCAGACTGGATAGGACACACCAGCCCAGGAGCAGGCTGCCTCCACCTCTGGGAAGATGTGGGAGCTGGTAGCAAATTAATCTGTCATTCTAAATTTGATATTCTCATCTTTATAACAGTGTCATAGGAGGCCTGGATTCACCTGGCTTGATTTGAGGAAGATTAAAATAAAATCCATGCAAAAGAGTTAGTACAGCTTCTGGAATGTAGTGGGGGAAAAAACGCAATAAATGTCAGTCACTAATAATAACAATAAATAAATAAAAATTAACTTTTAAGATGGAAAGAGACAAAATATTGTTGGTGTCCTCAACCTTAAAGGGATGGAGAATTAAGCATGGATTGGAGTTGTAGGATCCATTACTGGAATGTGAAAAACACTGAAAGCTCTTGAATCTCAAGTACTATGTTTATAATTTACTCTCAGTGATCTTGCTGAGGCGATTAATTTATATCATCTCTGTATTCTCTTTCATTAATATCTCTCCCTCCCTTAATCAAGTATTCAAAACAGTTCCATCTACTTCACTAGTCTTTTCAAAGACCAAGCTTTTAGTTTTATTTATCTTCTATAATATACTCCACTTTTTATTTTTAATCACTTCTTTATTTTAATATTATATTCCACTTTTCCTTGAGTTTATTCTAACTTCTTAAGATAAGTTCTTAATAACAGCCCTCTGGGGAGCAGCAAGATCTATTGACGATTAATAATAAAAGCACTTAAAGGTATAAATTTTCCTCAAAAGGTGTTCACTGTGTCTCATAGATTTGAAGACTTATATACTATCTGAAGAAAGATTTATAAACACAAGTAAACATAAATTTGGGTGTTTTAGGAACATGACCACAAATTCAAAATTAATGATGCATAGTTGATGTATTAATATATGACTACCTGTCCTTAAAATTTATCTTCTCCCTCACCTACCCAGTGTCCAGGCCTGTACCATTTCTCCCTGCACTCTGACACTAACAATTCTCAAGCTCATTCTTCCAGTAACTTCTACAGCCCTTCTAGTTCACCAATACAACTTCATTGTTGTGCCTCCACCTGAAACCCTTCAGTAGCTTTCTCAGTACAGGATATTTATAGCACAGTAGATCCAAAGCTGTGTCTGAACTTTTGCCCATCTCCAGCCTCAACCACACTTATTCCCCAGTTCTACCTGCTCTCATCCTTCTTAACCCTACAGAATCAAGCATTGTGTTAACCCTGCATTTTCTTTGCCTCACAGGCTACCCCCACCTGACATGCCTGTACAGTCTCCTCTATTAACTGCTGCTCCATGATCACCTTGTCCAACTTAGGGGCCATTGATGTCTGATGCCTTCCTGGCACTATTCCCATCTTTTGGGAAGGGCCCTAAACTTTCATAGTTACCTGGACATTGCTCTTCCTTTTCCCTCACCACACTGCATTCACATAAACTGACTTCTTGTCTGTCTCATTATCCCTCTACTGTGGAGCAAACACAACATTTCTTGTAACCTGGACCCCCAATCCCTCTCAGTGATGAATCTGATCTTGACTGATTAGAACCTCTGAGCTGGTGGCCTGAATGGTTTTCTAGCTCAGGCTCTGTTTTTTTTTCCAGAGCCAGGAGCAAACAGGGATCCTTTCTTGACTATAGGTACACAGTGGTGACCACAGGAGGTGGCACCATCAAGTTTCCAGAAAACATCAGGTCTAGGATAGAAAGCAGTTCTTTTGCCCTCTCACTGAAGCACAGGAAGCTGGCTAAGAGATCCTGTCTTTATCAGGCCCTTTGCATTTGGTGAGAGCCTCAAGGTATTATTCTCTGCAACTGAGGCTTAGAGTGGTGCTTCTCAAACTTTAGTACACACACAGATGACCTAGACCTTCTGTAAACACTGACCCTGACTTTGGCTGCATTTCTGAGTGATGCTGCTGGTGCAATGCGTGGGGCCCCTTCACCTTCCTTCTTGCCTTCCAGTCCCCAAGGAAGCACCAGCAGAGTTTTGTGCAGAGACTAACCTGTCCTAAAATTCTACACTGTCCAAATAATAGCCACATGTAGCTAGCATGAATGAGGAACTGGATTGTTATTCCCTTTCATTTTCATTCACTGGAATTTCCATAGTTGCATATGACAATAACTAGCTACCATAATGGGAGGAGAAATTGGTTATAGCAAGGAGCTGAAAAGCTGCAGGACTAGCCTCTTTCCAAGGTGGAGCTTATCAGAAGCTTAGGCCCAGGCAGACTCAGCTTGGCTGGAGATCAACCTAGGTACAGTATTTACTCAACTTCCAGCTAGCAGCTGTGGCTGAAGTTTCCCATTTGGGCCCTAAGAAGTGTGTTATAATATAATGTACATCCACAAAGCCACCCTACTCCCTGGAGGAGCACTTGGAGGACAGGCGCAAGGCAGAGGGGACAAGGATGCTCTGGAGGCCAGCAGCCACCACAGCAAACTGAGACTGGGATCAAAAGCATTACTGAGCACTTATATGCCAGGCGCTGTTGCAAGCACAGAACATATAGGTTCATTTTAGTCTCCATATTACAAAGTTTACCCTTTGAATGGAGAGGTTAAGAAGCTTGCCTGAGGTCACACAGGCAAGTGCCAAAGCTGTGATTCAAAGCCTGGAATTCTGGCTCCAGAGCCTTTACTGTTAATTCTGTACCAAAATTGCCCATTGGTCCAGCATGAAAAGGTTTGCATGAAGGAAGGGCTAGGCCTTTTGGCATCCAAAGGAGGCCCTTTGTCAGGATTCCCTGGGCTCTTCTGACATTGGCTCCAGTGAGCTGGAAGATCCTGGCAGAGGCTCAGTGCTAGGAATGGGACCATCATCAAAGGGGTCTTGACAAGCCCTTTGGCTTCCCCTCCGTCACACTAGCTCAGCCTTGTTCTCTCGGTTCCAAGTCCACCCCAGCTTCATCTAACAAACTTGAAATAGCAGAAAAGATCACAGAGGAGAAAGGCAGAAATCCAGGTAAGGTGGTACCCTGGGATAGAAGACTCCATTTCTATCCATAGGGATAGGTCAGAGAAAGCTTCATTCACCTGGCCTTTTTAGGATCCTATGTCAAGAGAACTCCTTCAGCTGCTGGCCCTGGCCCTTTAAAAGGAGTCAGCTCCCACCGGGCACTCTTAAAGCTCACTTCATTCATGAATTAAGTCCCTGACATACCATATCGGGATGATCAATATGTTTGTTTATTAGCAGCAGCTGCCGCGTTTTAGCGCAGGCGGTGGGCCGGGCGGCAAGAGGGCCACTGGTTGGTAACCACAGAGCAGGCCAGCCAGGAGAAGGAGGCGTCCTGCCGGCAGATGGGAGTTGGGGTTGGCTAGGGTTTCACAGTAATGGTCCTCTAATTGAAATCACTGGTTCAGGAGGACTGTTTGTGAGGGAGCTGTGCTGAGAGCTCCTGGCTGGGTCCCTTCTTGAGGAGGGCCATTAGCTGGCGGTGTGCTTCCAGCTGCTGGTCTGAGAACAGAGGTCATAGGGGGAGCTGAGGCTGTGAGGGCAGAGCTCTCATCCTACAGCTCATCCCTGGGCAGCCTGAAGCTGGACAGGGCTGACCATTCTCAGGATGCTAAGACCCAGCCAACTTGGCCTCCTAGCCCCATCCCCTTTGTCCCCATCCTGGGTTCATTTTGCCTCAGTGGCTCAGAAACCTCACTCCTCAGCTGATTTTGCTTTATCCAGAAGGAGAAAGGACTCATCATTTTCCAGTTCCAACATCCCCTGTATTGCTGATTCAGGGTCCCCGCCTCTCAACCATTTGTGGTACAAGAGGTCCAGGGTCCTAAAGTCACTATAGCACTCAGACATGCATTCAGAGTGCTTCACCTCCTGCTAGATACTGGGAACTCAGAGAAGAAAGAGTGTAACCTTGCTCTCGGCAATTAACCAGGCAAACGTGGACACTGCAAGAAAATAATAGCTCTACTGATCATTTTTTTCATGCCTAAATCTTGTAATCTGAACAACTACTTTGAAGATAACAATATGCAATATATTAACTAGTATTAATTTGCTATTATTTTGTTTTGAAATTATGTACTGTTTTTATCCTTTTGTTTTTAAAATAAAGAAAAAAGAAAAGAAAATAGTAGCTCTCTGAGGAGTATGTGTGATGGGGGGAGGGGAATGAGGCAAGTGAGGCCCTGACTCAGGAAGACAGAATGCAAGCAGCAGGCACTGGATCTGAAGCCATCTGTTTCCAGCTTCTGTAGTGAATTTCCAAAGCCAGGTCTCTTCTATTCCTTCCAGATCCTTCATCACAGCATGGACTGGTCTCCTCTGTACCCCATAACATGTACCATGCGCCACAGCATGACAGGGTCTCATCTAGGTTTGATTTGTCCCCCAGAGATATTTGTAATGTCTAGAGACTTTATTACTTGTCAAAATTCAGGAGAATGAGGGGGAAGTACCACTGACAAACTCTACAGGGGTAGTGACCAAGGTGCTGTTAAACATCCTACACTGCATAGGAGAGCCTTTCAACAAAACAGTAACAATAAAGCCAAGGTTGAGGAACCCCAGTTAGAGTGAGATCTTCATAATTTATTCTGAGTGAGATTCAAACACAAGCACCATCACCGTGTCCTGTCTTACTTCAGAACTGTCTTCTATCCATCTATCCATCATAACTGCCTTCAGTGAAGTGACCAATGTGTTAAAGGATAGTCTTGCTGCCTCATCTGCCATTATATACACAACCACAATGGCCTTTGGCATTTGATGTTAAGTACCATTTTCTATGTACCTTGACCAGAGGACAGTAAGCAGATGGTTGAAATGTACCTTGGCCATTTCACTTTATGCCACAGATTCTCAAGTCTTGGTGCTGCCCTCCTTGTAAGATGTTCTAAATTGATCACCCCATTCCTGCAAACCCATACTTTCTATTGATTCCACCCTTGTTCTTCTGCCTCCAACCCCTGTTCAGCTTGATGGGTGTAGGCACATGGCTAGGACCATACTCCCACTTGAGTTCCAACCTCTCTCTCATCCGTCAGTCCTACCTCTAGCTTAGGATGAACACAGGTGGCCATAGCACACAAAATTCACCTAAATTCATTGTCACTAGCAGTGTATTACTTCATGTTTTCAAGCACCTGGCTTAGTTTATGCCTGCACCCAAAATTTTGACTCACTTCCAGTATCTCATTATGATATCGTGATATCCAAGATGCTTGATAGACTCCATCTTCTTGAGTCTTTCTGAACAGGGAGTTCAGTAGAAAATCCTAGGTTTTTCAACCATCTGCTTACTGTCCCCTGGTCAAATTCTAGGAGGTTATGGAGAATGTTTGTTGTTGTCTTTGAACTTGCTAAACAAAAAATGACAAATGGCTAACCCCAATAAAGTGGTGGTGACTACCCAGAGCAATATATTGGAAAGGATGCTTGGATGGTAGAATATTTTAAAGCCAAGGGGAGTCCTTGAAGAGTGAGACAATGGGGATTCTCAGTCATTTACCCTCCATTCACTGTGATCTCACATTCTCATCTCTATCCAGTTAGGCAGCTGACCCTAGGCTCCACCATAACAAAAAGTCTACAACTTTGACTTTTTGAGGCCAAAGGTCAGGAAGAATGACAGGTTCAGTTAGTAATATTTTCAAATACATGAAAATGAGAACAGTGGACAGTGCAGTATCAGATGTTTGTCATTCTTGGTCTAAATGAAAAATCAGTTTTCATACATTCCTCATGCTATGTGAGTAGTGGGAGAGTGACTCCAACACATAGCATCCACATCTTCATGAGAGACCTAGATGCGTCCTAAGATGGATTGAGCACAAAATAAAGTTAACACATTCTTGTTGGTTTTCACCTGTGACTATGCACAAAAACTGCTTGGTGGTATGATTAGAAAGTAAAACTGTCTTCATTCTCCAAATTTGAACCATCCTTTCATTGGAGAGGTGCTAATATTGTGACTTTATTTTCCTGAATGTCAATATGCTTGTACCTTAGACTGACCTGAAAAACACGTGTTCTGAAAATCCCTGAGGACTAAATCAACCACTCACCCTCTATTTAATTATACTCTGATGCTCCTTCCAACTTACCCTAGATTTTATGTAAACAAATCCACCAGTGAAAACTCACAGCCTTTGCCTAGGCAGCCCATTTTGACTGGGCTCAACTAGAAGCTTAGGTTACCTAAACATTTTTTTAAAGGGAACAAAATCTGCATAACTCCTCTGTCCATCCTTCAGTCCCATTTCTTCTCCCCTAAGGACCTTTAGAGTAGTCTAGTTTTCTTCAATATGTCCTTAAACTATCTCAAGAAAGGAGCCTTAAGAGCTGAGATGTAGCTCCATGGTAGTGCACTTGCCTAGCATGTGTGAGACCCTGGGTTCAATCCCTATTATGGCAAAAAAGAAAAAAGAAGGAGATAGAATGTTTGGACCAGAGATCAGGAGCCCACAGCCCTAGGTCCAAATGTGGCCTACTAATGATATTATAAGTAAAGTTTTATTGACACACAGTCACACCCATTTGCCTATGGAATCCTTCACACTTCAACAGCAGAGCTGAACAGTTGTAGCAGAGGCCATATGGCCTTCAAAGCCTGAAATATTTACTACCTGACCATGTGCCAAAAGATTTGCCAGCTCTGCAGTGGTCCATAACTTCCTCAGGGCTATGCTACCAGCTCCTACCAGTGGTCACCGTGGGGCCCTCCCTATCCCCATCACTCCTCTCCTGACAGCTGCCATGCATTCATGTTCATTTTTTAAAGAGCAATCCCAGAACAGTTTCTACAGGGCCTGGACAAAACTTTTCCTCTTGCTTTCCCTTAATATCAAGCCCTTCTTTCTGAGAGAAAGATCACGTTCATTTCCTCATGTGCAACAGTCACTGCTGATTTACAAAGTATTCCATGTTGACGACAAAGTCACACCAGCACTTCGAGCTCACACTCACCAAGCACTCGCTATAAACTGGGCTGGTGATAAGTACTGTATGTCATCTCTGTGACTGTTTCTATTACACTGTGCTAGAAAGTAGACACTATCAACGTCCTCAAGTTATAAATGAAGCAATTGGAGGCTTTGAAGAGTCAAGTAAACATAGAGGGCCATATGTTTCACAAATGACAAGGTGAAATTTTAAACTCAAGTCCCATTGATTCCCAAACCCTGATTTTATCAACAGCCGTCCTTTTTCCAAGTGCTGGAACCTGTTGGTTACATGTGGTTACGTTTCCCAAAGAAGAAAATCTTAACTTTGATTTGACAATTTAACTCACTTATACTCATTCACGTAACAAATGGCTCACTGAGCTACTATGGGAGGAGCCAGGCCTTGTTCTCAGGGCACAACAAAATAGATTTTAAAATCTCTGCCCTCATGGCATACACTTTCCAGCAGCATGGGGACAGACATAAATAAAATTTTTAAAAATCACAAAGTAGTAAGCACCACAAAAAAACATAATAAAGCAGGGAAAGCATTGCTTTCCAAAGTTGGGCAGAGCTGCAGTTTCAAGCAGGGTGATCTGGAGAAGCTCACGACAGGTGGAGGACTGCGCCACACGGGCACCTGAAGGAAAATGTGTCCATGCGCAGGAAGAGCACAGGCCAGGACCCTGAAGCAGGAGCATGGCTGGAATGGCCAAGGGATGGCAGAGATGTCAGGTGGCTGGGGCAGCAGGCCTGGGGGAGGACAGGAAGAAAGAAGGGAGGCAAAGGGGAACAAGAGCCAGGCTGACAAGGCTGCAGGCCTCAGCAGACCACTGACAAGACTGCACAGAGGAAGAGCACCCTGAATGATCTGCTGGATTTGCCCCACTGTTAAGGAACAAGTACAAACCACACAGAGCCATTAGTAAGCTGCTGAGACACAGTCAGGCACCTTGTAGGGCATTTCAGTCAGCACGGGACCATGTATACCACGGCAGTCCTGCAGGATTTTAATGGAGCTGCTACCTCCTGATGTTGTCACCATCATCATGCTGCAGTGTGGTAAATCACTTGCAGGTCAGAAACGATGGTGGTATAGACACACCTGCTGCACTGGCACTCATGTTAAAGTACAGCGCATCTCAGCCCTCTGGGATTGAGGTGGGAAGATCAAAAGTTCCAGCCCCGTCTGAGCAACTTAGTGACTTAGAGAAAACTTGTCTCAAAATAAAATTTAAAAATATTTTAAAAGCCTAGGAATGTACTCAGCAAGAAGGATGCATCCCCCAGTCCTGCTCCCTCCTTCCTACGGATTGCACATACGATTATGTGGAGCACATGGTGCTGCACAATGAATGACCGTGACTGGTTTAGGTATTTGCTATGCCATACCATATATTGCAGTATACTCCTTCTCTTGTAAAGGAATGCTGTGGCTGTGAATACTGCAGATGATGCCCACAGCAGCCTTGGATGTCTCATGATGACCACTTCTCCTGACTGCACCAAAAAGCCATAGTGAGTGACTGGTCTACACCTCCTGGGTTCACGTAAGTGTTCTGAGTGATACAAGAACATGCAAGGACAAAATCAACTAGTGACACAGATCTCTGAATGTGTCCTTTCCTACACAGGAGAAATGGTGGGGATCCCAACCACAGTCCCTGAAGCAGAGGGTGGGAAGGAGGATCCAACCAGTTTCAGATACAGACAGGGAGTAGAGCCAACAAGAAGGTCTCATGGGTAAAGGATGCAGTTATGTGAGGGAAAGAGGAAAGTTAATGATGCCCTTAAAAGTCCTGGCCTGAGCTGGACACCATGGCACGCACCAGGTTACACAAGAGGCTGAGGCAGGAGGATCCAGGTTACACAAGAGGCTGAGGCAGGAGGATCACAAGCCTGAGCCCAGGCTGGCAACTTAATGAGACCCCGTCTCAAAATAGAAACAAAACAAGGACTGGTGATGTGGCTTAGTGGTACAGTGTTTGCCTAGCACACATAAGGCCTTGGACTCCATTCCCAGTACCACACACACGCACACACACTTTGAGGAGTCACTGTGAGACACAAGTCATGAGCTGAGTTTGGGGTGCCTTGGCATTTCCTAGAGAAAATGCCAAGGAACTAGCTAGCCAACCAAGACAAAAGTTTAAGAAAGGTTTTTCTGGTCATTCAGTCATTCATTTATTCACGGCTGTTTATTGACTGCCTACATTAGCTCAGCAAGTAACAGAGGCATTAAATGTTTCTAGAGAAAAAAATACGCTTGTATTTGTACTTAGATCAATATGAAGTGGCACATCCTACAGTCGTGGACTATTAACAACCTTCACTCTGTTACCAGCTTACCACACCACTTACACACACACACACACACACACACGTGCATACTCACATATACAGCACATGCTCTCTGAAAGAGACCCCATCCAGGGAGCATTAGTGAGCTCCAGGAGACTGCAGAAAGAGGCAGGACAACACCCTGGAATCACAGTGAGAGTGCGCCCTCTTACAGCTCACCGTTCTGCCCTCCTGCACCCACTGGACACTGAGCTTCTGCAAGCCTGAACCCTCTGCACCCTCTGAACACTGTCTCATGGCTTCTCCTGACTAGACACCCTCTCTAAAACAGAAGTCCTGGCAGGCACCTCACCCTAGGGAGGTGCGCAGCCTCCTTCCTGGACTGCAGCAAGGGAAGAGCCCTCCAGTTGTAGATGACACCCTCCCCCATGCCTCCAGCTTAATTATGGCTTCTGACAGCAAGCGCTCAGCCGGGTCAGAAACCTGCACTCTGAACTCACTGGCACAGAGGCTCTAGCCAGACAGACCTGGGGAGACTTTTTCCTTGGACTTGGGCTGGAAGATGGAGACTTTTTAATTAGAAGTTGTTGTTAATGGGAAATGCCGCAAATTAAAACTAGGCTTCCTCCCTCCCTCTCCTGTCTTCCCCACTATATTTATCTCTGATCTCAATTAGAAAGTTCAGGGACTTGCTTCTGAATAGAATTTGTCGAGATGAAAGCTTCTGGAGGCATCAGGAGGAGGCTGAAGACGTGGGGAGCAGGTGGGGTGAGGATGGGAAGGGAGTGCAGCATCAGTGTATCAGGGACACACACAGGGACAGACATCCTTGCACCCACCCAGGTCCAGGGCTGCAACATGTGACCTGGAATTGCCCCAGCAAAGACTCCTCAGCCTTCTATGGCTCTAACACGGGTGACAGTGTCTCACTTTTAGAGGGAGTGGTCAGTGACTCGGTGAGACCTAAGGCATGCTCTGAAAGAGACCCCATCCAGGGAGCATTAGTGAGACCTTTGCTTTGCTTTGCTTTGCTTTACTTTGTCATATGCATTTTCAAATAGAAACTCACCAGATTTCCCCCAATTGCAAGGATAATGTATGCTTGTTATTTTAAAAACTCACACATTACTGATGAGGTTAAGTAAAATTCACACCTTCTAAAGAGCCACCGTTAATAGTTTTGGTGAACATCCTGTTGCTATCCATCTCTGTCTCTCTTTCACAGTTTTATATCTTTGGGATAATGCTATACATATCAAATATCCTGAGGCTTGCTTCTCCCTCAACAAAATATATGATGAGATATCTTTCTATATCAATCAACATAAATCTATGTCATACTTTTTAATGGCTACATGGCATTCCATTTTATGGTTATATCATAATTTATTTAACCAGGCCCATCTTGGTGGTCATATAGGTTTTTTCCATGGCCCATTCTTACAAGCAGCGCTGTGTATTCCCATTAAAGAACCAAGCCAGGATTGGCCTGCAAGTCCACCTCTTCAGCTGAAACTCAGCTGTGAGGCTTGCTGGGGTCCAACAGTGCCACCTAGGGGCAGGAAGACCCTAAAGCAGTAGCATGTTCTCTACCTCTTGGGCTACTAAAGAAACAGTGTTCAGCACCTTTGGCTCCAAACACTCAGCCTAATGTCTAGAGCTGTGGAAAGCTGCAGGATCAGAGAGTCCTGAACAGTGAACAAACTTTCTTTCCAAAAGCCAAACCCTTAAGGAACCTTCAGATGGCCAGGAACCCAAGCTTAACACCCTCTATGTGGTTCACCATTATCATTTTTCTAACCACGAGGTGATGCTTGAAAGCATAATCATGGCAATTCTATTCCACCAGAGAGAAATGGGGGTAGAGAGGCTGTCCAGGCACAAATCCTAATGCATCCCCATCCCAACTATAGGACAGAGGCAAGAGAACTGCCTCTCTGAATCTCATTTGAAAATGGAAGAAACATCTCCCTTGCAGGTTTGTTGGAGAATTAGAAATAATGTATTGAGGTACACAGCACAGAGTAGTGGCTTTAATAATCATCACATGAGCAGTATTAGTGATAGCAAAGTACTAGCAAGTTATTAATTACAAAGGTTTGTCTTTCCTGCCTTTTGCAGGTCTACACAGCATATCCAAAACAGACACAAATCTATCCATAGACAACTCTCCTAAGAACCAGAGCATTGGAGAGCACCCCTTAGCTGAGAAGATGAGGTGAGAGAAGTCTTCCTGGAAGAGGTGGCCCTGGGGGTACAATGAAAGGCTCCAGCTGCACAATGAAGGAAATTAGGAATTAGGGTAGAAAGAGACCTGAAGGTTATGAGGTCCAGTTACCTGTCTCCACACTAAAATCAAAACGCACTCACTGTACGCAGGCCTTGTCTGTTTTTTTGGCTCTGGGATGAGCAGAGCCACACAGAGGGGGAGATCTCCTGCCAACAGCATCCCAGAGGAGTCAGATGCCATGAAGGCAGAACTCCTGGGCTGTGACACACAGACCTCTGGGAAAAGGATTGCAGGCCAACAGCAAGGAAAGTGGTCGTGGTCTTAGGAGGCTTTGATTGCCCTCTGCAAAGGGAAGGGATGGTCCGGATGATCTTGCTTACACCACCTCTGAGCCCCACAGTTTAGGCAAATTGTGTTCCTGGCCTGAGGTTTCCAGCCAGGCCGAGGTGCAGGTCCTGCTGTGGACTCAGGGCACAACCCAGAGAGCTGGGCTGGTGCTGGGGCACAGTGCTGGGGTTGGGAAGGGTGCTCTCCTCTCCACTCTATGGCTCTTCTGTGCGCTTCTGTGACCATCTCTGTCTCCTCAGCCACCCTCTTTCCTCTCCCCTTCCCCACCACTGCCAGATTAATGATCTACAGCACTGCTCCATAGCTCTTAATTCATCAGCCAGCTGCATAATGAAATTCAAACCAAACCACCCAGCCTGCAAACCCCTCCATTATCTGATCCCAACTATCCCCAGCTCCACCTTCTCTCCAGACAAAGAATAACTGATGTGTCCCAACACACGACTCTTGCTTTTGTACCTCCCTATCTTTGCTCTTACATTCTCTTTTTAAGACAGCTGCATGCCCAAACTCTACCTATCTTCAGAAGCAACCACTCTCTCCTTTGGCTACTATTACACTTTTCATATAGAAGTTAGCATTTTAAGTTTTTTACCAGTTATAATTGTTGAGAACAAGTCTCGTAGACATCCTGGAAGACAGACATTGTTACTCACATTTTTCTGAACAGTGGAACAAATAGACAACTATCAGGAGTGTTTAGGGCATCCTTGAATCTTAGGTCACCCTCTGTTATTTACTGACTGTGTGTCCTCAGTTGAGTCCTGATTGAAAGTCTTAGTGTTCTCTTCTGTAAAATGGGGCTAATAATATCTTCCCAGAAATGTCATGAACAATGTCCTACTCCTTACAATAGTGGTAATGAAAGGCATGAAATGAGATAGAAAGAACTGAAATGGAGTTGTCCCTGCCCCCTTGCTCGGAATCTGGGTGAATTCACTGACTTCCCAAAGCTGTCTGGACAGTGGGGCTGGTTCTGATTCTGAGAAGGGCTAGATGTTTCATTTAATCTCCCTCTGAAAACCCACATCCCCCACCCATGCCTCAGAACTCTTCTGGATCTACCTACTGCCTCAACCTTTACTCCTGGAGACCAAACCTTGATCTCTTCTCACCCCACCTCTACTGTTTTCCTCCCCTCCCTGTGGGTCCCAGCCTTTGTCTGCCCCCTACTGGGGGATGTGGGCACCCTAGGCAGCTATACCGATTGCCTACTTCCCTGGCCAAGCGGTGCAGACCCTGAAATTACTCCTCCGTCTGCTAATTGCTTGTGCTATCTCTCCCTCTCTGTAGGAATATCATTGCCAGCAATTAGCACAAAGATCCTTCCCCACTCTAGTTAAGATCCAGAGCTGCAGTTAAATGCTCCCAGATCCCATTTAAATGATTTCAAATGCAATTCATTCTGGCTCATTAAATAACTCCATGGGCAGCTTTCTTTGCCTTCATCACCTTAGAAACCTCAGAAAAAGAAAACACACACACACACACACACACACACAGGCGCGTTAGAGAACACTCTGACCTGGGATAGGGAACAAGATTTCAGCCTGGCCTCTCCAGTTCCTTGTTTTGCACTGGGCTCCCTCCCTCCTGCTCCTGCACTCTCCCTCCATCCTCTTCTCTCCAAAATGACTTTACCTGAGAGCTATGCATTTAGAGGTATTTGCCAATTACTTGTGCCCAGTAAGAAAATGGGTTTTTAATGTCTGTCCTTATTCCTCCCAGCCTGGCAGGTTCACCATGCAGCAGGCTCACGGCCCTGATCCCCAAGCATCCTACCCATGGCTCATGCTGCCTAGGCTTGGGGGACAGGTGAGGACAGTGGGAAGTGGCAGGGAGGAACTGCAGCTCCATTCTCAAGGGCAGCACTCTGGTTACCCTTGGGCACCAGCTTGGGGTTTGTTAACTCTCCATGCACTACTAAGGCTTGGGGAGCCCACTCAGTGCTAGACACTGCAGTTGGTGAGCATTTTACATGTATTAATACAAGAAATATTTGACACAATCCAGCAAGATAGATGCTATTATTGCTATTACTATGTCACTTTTACAGACAGAGAAATTAAGGCTCCAGAGAAACTTAATCCATCATCCAAAATCACATAGCTAGTACATGCTTCAATGGAGGCTTCTAGAAGTGTGCGCCCAGTCTGGTGCCCCGCCCCATGCTGAACCATCTCCTCCTGATACAGGTCTCTGCCACTTCTAGGGAACTTCAGCAACTCAAAGTCCCTGTCACCTCCCCCACTGGGGACACAAATACTCTTGCTAAAACATGACACATGACTGGAGAGGGCTGTGACAGAGCTCTGTGCAAAGTGCTGAAGGAACAGAACCATGCATTCTGCTGGGAATGCCAGTGGGAACACGCTGCAAGAGAGGCAGAGTTGCAATAGGCAACTAAGGAGGAATAAAGAGAAGAGAGGGGGTCCTCCTGGGAGAGGGAACAGCAAGACAAAGGGTGAGAGGCTTGAAGGGCATGGTGTGCTAGGGAATATCTGCCCAGGGAAGACCCAAACCCTGGGTGTGGCAGAAGTTTTGTTGCATAAATATTATTTTATACTAGTGGCTTTAACATGGGACAGTTGACTTTGGACAGTAACTACAAACAGTTTGGCTGCCAGGATAAGTGGGTGGGATGCTACTGGCATCTAGCAGGTAGGATCCAAGGATGCTGATAAACAACCCCACAATAAAGAATTCCTCAATCACCAAATGTTGGCAGAGTTGAGAGAGAAAGAAATCCTTGTTCAGAGAAGACATGTCCAGAGGAGAGTGACAGTGGCATAGCATTCAGGGTAAAGTGACAGTGCCATAACACTGGGCTGAGGAACCAGGAAGGGGATCGTGGAGAAGGGACTTGGACGAACTCACCACAGTGGGCAGGGCACAGCTATGTGCAGGTGGATGGAAGATCTCCCAGCAAGGCAAGAGAGTGAGTAGTCAAAGGCTGTCAGGAGACTGTGCAGGTTGGTTGCGTACGAGGCTTGTGAGGAGGATATTATAATTTGGATCCAAAGTATTCCCCAAAAGGCTCATGTGTTCAGAAATGGCACTTCTGAAAGATGACTGCTTCATGAAGGCTCTAATTTCATCAATGGATTAATCCTCTCATGGATTCTTAATTTGGTGGCATTTTGGAAAGACACTGGAAACTTAGGAGGCGGGACCACGCTGAAGGGAGTAGGTTGGGGGGGGTGACCTCACGGACTGTATCTTGTTCCCAGCCCCCTCCTCTCAGGCTTTTCCTACTCTCTCACTGCTCCGTGGCCCACGTGGTGAGCAGCTTACTCCATCATGCCCTCTGCCATGTTTCTACCTTACCTCAGCCTAAAAGCAATGGAGCCAGTCGACCATGGACTAAAACCTCTAACACCATGAGGCAAACTAAATATTCCTCCCTTTAAATGGACTTTCTCTAGTATTTTGTTACTGCAACAGAAAGCTGACAGATCCAAAGGGAAAAGAGAAAAAGGGCTGAAAAATGTAGTTTTAGGTTAGATTTGGTAAGGCATTGGGGAGCCACGTAAAGGCCTAGAGAACCAGGAAAGAGGATGAGAGATGTACTTTTAATTAATTGGGTTTTAATTAATCAGATAGCAGTGTTTCCTCTCCAGAGGCTGGAGAGGAAAGTCCAGTTGGGACACTATTTCAATTTTCCTTGTAGGAGTTTCAGCCAGCCTGAACTAGAAAGAAATAGTCTCACATCACTCACTATATTGGGAATTTACTCTGTGCTACACACAGAACTTAGTATAGAATAAATAACTACACCTCATTTCACCCAGAAGACAGTTCCCTGGAGACACAAAAACCAAACACTTATAAATTAATTTAAAATTTAAATGTAATTTTGTATTTTAATTTGTTAAACAAGCATGAATTCATTTTTATAATTAAAAATATAAGAATTTTTTAAAAAATGAAAACCAACATTTATACTTAAAGATTTCATTATGGTATTTTTTAGAATAAAAATGTACTTGCTGTCTGTGGATCACCCAGCTAATGTCAAGCCCAGCTAAGGTACTGCACTGGGTGTTTTCCATAGAAATAAAGAACTGTTTTCTTAAAATAAAAAAAAAGACAGAAAGTTTGCTTTTCAAGACTGGGATATAATATTAGTCTGTTTTCTATAACTATAACAAAATACATGAGGCTGGGTCCTTTACAAAGAGAAGAGGTTTACTTGGCTCACAATTCTGGAAGTTCAAAGGCATGGAATTGGCATCAGCATGGTTCTGGTGTGGTTCTCAGAGCAGATAGCAACACAATGGTGAGAGTGTATGGTAAAGGGAGAGCTCACATGACAAGACAGGAAGCCAGAGGATAGAGTCCCAAGAACTCTTTTAATTCCTGTGAGGTTGCCTCCAACAGTATCTCCCACAAGCTCTCACAGTTTAAAGGCCCCCAGCACTTCTTACTATAACCACCGTGGAGACCACACGCCCACCATACAAACTTTGGGAGGACACACTTAAACCATATCCAAACAAGTGTGTTAAACAAGTAATCTAATTTGTGTGAACTGGGATGGAAGGGCACCTGACTGACACTAAGCACAGATATAAGGAAGAAACACTAGATTCAACTTGAGGGTCACATTGTGCCAGTCTGGGATCCTGAGTGAGGAGACTGGGCAACAGAAAGTGGAGCTGGAGCTGCTTCAATTCCTCCTGCTCTGATTAGGTTGTGGGAACTGGGGGAAATGAGTCTACTGCAGGAGAACAATGCCTGACCTGGGAGTCAGGAAGAAGATGCCAAGCTGGGACCAGAAAAGGTAGGAGAGATAAAAGACTTTGTGAAGCTACCACAGCTTTATTGAAACAAAAGTCTAAAAACCAGAAAGTATAAAAACCTAAACTGAAGCAAAAAAAAGCAGCGTCTCCAGGGCATACGATAATACATATGTCTTTTTCACTCATGAGGAGTAGCCCTGCTTCATATGTCCCTCATCCTCCCAGGAGCGGTGAGCCAGCCAGGAAGGTTTTTCCAGAAGACTGGCATCATTTAGAAAGGTCAAGGCCAACAGCACAGGGGATCCCAAGCTTTTGCTTACATCACATCTGCCAGCATCCAAAGCAGGTCCTGGGGCTTGGTCCAAAGACAGAGAACAGGGAAATCTACTTTCCTTTTTATGGAAAGAACTACACAGCTACCTAGCACCTACATATATGAAGGAGTAGAGAACTGTGGGCAACCAGTGACCATGCAATCTTGCCCATCAACTACATGTGATTTTCTACCCTCAGGTACCAAATTTGCTTATAAGGGACCCTGCTGCAAACAGAGGTCCTCTTTGAAGTAGATGGCTGTTCTATATCCTGAAATTCTAGATGGAGAGATTGACATAAACCCACTTGGCTTTTAAAAGAACACTCAGTCGTAACAGAGTAGACTGAGGAGAGTGGAGCCATGGAAACCAGTTGAGACAGCATTCAGACAAGAAGTGCTGGGGTCCACGGAGGCAGTTATTGTGCTGAAAGGGAAGGCATGGACTTAAGAAATAATCAAGAGACAATATAGAAAGCAGACATGATTATATGATGTCTGTGTGAGGGGTGGGGCAGCAGATGACAAGTGAATTTGAGAATCCATGAGCACAGGACACAATAAGCTCTGTGTTGAACTCTGTCATGTGCTTATTTTGCAGTGCCTGACAGACCAAGTTGTCATTGGTTTCAGTAGAGATAAAGATTAGGAGCCAGAAGGATAGAGGTGATGTCCAAAGCATGAAAGAAGATGAGAATTAACCAGAAAATATGCAGAATAGTTGTCATCATCTACCTTTTTAACGGATGTACTGAAACTCATGGACTGCAATTCAAAACTCTCCAAGAGTTTAAATCATTGTCTTGGAGTTTATAGGTATCCTGATGGTCATCTGTGGTATAGTGTATAAAATAAAATTTAAAGCAAAATTCTGAAGGATAACAATACTTCAGGAGCAGAGAGTAGAAAAAACATCTTCAAAGGAAATGCAGAAGGAGCTTCTTGGGAGTGTGCAAGGTGAAAACAGTAAAACAGTGATGTTCTAACACAAGACAAAATGATTCCAGGAAGGAAAATGCAGTCAACTGTGTCAAGGGTTTAAGATCAAGTTTCGGACTAGGTCCTTCTAGTAAAGGTAAAGCTCCATCAGTTGAGCATCAAGAACAATAAAAAAAAAAAAGACTTCCAGTTTGTAAGTCACTGTGCTTTTCCTATACCTGGCTGCTCCTCTGACTCTGCTATCACTCACAAATTTTACACAGTCATGTCTACTTTCTATCTTGTCTCTCAGTTATTTCTTAAATCCATGCCTTTCCTTCCAACCCAGCTACTCTATGTCAGTGTGGGCCTCAGCATTTCTTATCTGAATACTGCCCCATCTGTTTTTGGCTCCAATCTCCTCGGTCTACTCTCCACTATGACAGTCAGGCATTTCATCTAAAATCCAAATAGGATACGTGATCTTTTGTCTAAAATGCACTGAAGGCCCCCTATTGCTTCTGGAACAGAGTTCAAATTTCTTAGCAGGACACAGAAGCTAGTTTTAACCTAGTTCTTGACTATAAATCCAACTCCATGTCTGCCAGGAAGAAGTTTCCAAAGTGTAACATGCCCTCTCCTCTCTTCTCATTGGCATGAGAAGCTCCCTTGTTTTTCCTCTCAATCTTTCATTTCCTTGTCTGACTTTCACTCTTCCTGAAAGATTGAGATTCAGAATTATGTTCTTCAAGAAAAATTCATAGACCCTGGACTGGATAGATGCCCCTTCTCTGTACTTGATGCACCAAGGCACTGTCACAGCCCTGATAAGGCTGAACTATCATTGAAGTATAAATATCACATGAGCAGGAATAATGTCTCTTCCTCCCAAAGGCCTTATAGCATGACACAATAGCAGGTGCTCTATCAATGTTTGCAGAAGAAATTGATACCTGAATAATGAATGAATGGATGAAATGTTGGTTGTATTTACTTGTCTTGTGATATTGGGTATTGAGTAAGTCTTGTAGCTCCTGTGGGTATCAGTGTCCTCATCTACAAAATGGGGAAAGAATTTAAACATCAAATAATACTAAACAATGGGTGGTACTTAAATCATTAAACAGAAAATTTCATAATCAAAAAGCACTTATCGGAGGGGTGGTACTTCCCTAGCAAGTGCGCTGCAGAAAAACTGTAAGCAAAAGGAAAGGCCAAGAGACCTCCACCACCCACACGTCTGAAGGGGGCCGAAAACATGACAAGACAGAGAAAGAGGAAAAGGTCCCCAACTGCGGAAACAGGGAAAGTGAGTTCAACAGAGGTAAATGCAGAGGACATTGAGAGCAGCAAACCTGTAATGTCAGAGACAGCCTCATCGGAAATAAAGAAATATATCCGTGACTTCATCATTGAATTTAAATCTGAAATTCTAGCTCAGGTGAAGCAAGATATAAGAAGACTAATAAAAGAAGTCCTGGGTAATCCTCAAGTAGACACAAATGAAAGAATAGAGGAACCCAGAGAAAGGAGAGAAGCCTTTGATGAAGAATATAAACAAAACCTAGAATATATGAAACAGATACAAAGAGAATATCAGGAAATTAAAAACTCCATTGAAACCTGGTAAAACCTTTTAACAGAAACTAAAGACAAACTTTCAAAACTTGAAGATAGATTTGCAAAGTATGATCGTGAAAGGAAGGATCTCTTAAAAATAACAAGGAACCAGGAAGCAATGATACAAAGGCTAGAATATGACAAGACGATTTATAACCTAAGAATAAAATATGTGAATGAAGATGCAGCAACAAATACAAATGAAATAAAAAGTCTATTCACAGAAATAATTAAGGAAAACTTCCCAAACCTAGGTAGCGGAAGTGAAGTTCAGATAAATGAGGCATATAGAACTCCAGCCAGCTACAACCCAAACAAATCTACACCCAGACATATAATAATCAGGATCCCAGAAATCCATCACAAGAACAGAATATTAAAAGTGGTCAGAGAAAAGAAACAGATTACCTATAAAGGAAAACTCATCAAAATCACAGC
>PVLA01014484.1:0-30326 GCA_004027455.1 Hydrochoerus hydrochaeris | reverse complement strand
AAAAAAAACAGGAAAAAGGTAGAAATATTACAGAATTTCAAGAAAAGAAGATAAATAGTAAGAAATCACTAGTTGATACATTACATATTGTTCTTTTAGAAATAGTTATTCAAGTTACAGGATTAAAGCACACAAAGTGGACACTAAAGCAGTGAGAGTGCAAACAGATCTGTTCAACAATCCAACAAGAACCTAGAAATATGGTCATCAATCCCACACATCTAAACACACATGCAGCTATATGTTTTATAGTGCTTCCTATTTCTTCTTTTATGACACTCTTAATTACACATTAAAACAGAACAAGCTAAATGACATTTGAACATTTAATATTTTCTAGCAGCCATTTCAAAATATCCTTCTTAGTAAAAATGTCCATATGGCATTAGAGCCTAAGTGATTCCTCCACTTGTCACAGTGTTATTCTTGGGACTCTGACACAGATGATGGGAAAAACATGGTGATAGAAACCCCTGTGGATTGTGGATAGGAATATCTCTTTGGTTTTGTTTTCTTGGTACCAGGAGTCAAACTCAGGATCTCACACTTGCCAGGCAGGCACTGTGTTACAGAGCTCAATCCCAAGCCCAGGAAGACCTGTTTTGAAAAACAAATTCAGGGCCTTGTACTTGTGCTTCACAAATTTAATTTATTTTATGGTATTGTTGAAGATTTCATGTTTGTTTGTGTGAGGCAAATGCTGCAGTTGCGTTTGTCACCCAGTATGGAGTTTGTGAACAGAAGCAAATTTTGGCACATTAATTTTTTTTAAGCCCTTACCTGTCTGCAAACATAAATGTTCATGAACTGAAGTACCACTGTAAATGATCTCACTTCAAATACATGTCTAACCTCTAGGGGCACCAACCAGTGACATCAGAAGTCATTTAGACACAGTTGTTTGTGTTTTATGCTTTTCTTAGTTGTTTCTCATTAATGTTTTAAAATCCACCTTCAATATTTTCACTCTAAGAGTTTGAAAAGCCTCTTTATGTCAAAACACAAATGTCTTTGGTGATGAATGTAGATAAACAGTTTTTCCACGGTGTATGGCTACTCATGCTCCGATATTAACGGAGGCTGGGGACTGATGTACACATGGCTTGGGGACGTAGCTGTGTTTGCAAACTGAAGTCTGATCCTGACTGGAAAGTGTAGTGTGAGGAAAGGAGATGTCCCTGGAGATGGGAGAGTCCTTGAGGGAGAGAAAAAAGTGAATTTGGGAAGAATATGCCCAAGAAAGAGCTCACCTACTCCAAAAATACATAAGAGTTTTGATGAAGCTCTTGGGTGACAGAAAATTTTACTTTCTTGTGTTCATAGAAAATTATAGCCAATTATTTAGGTTTGAGATTTCCCTCCATGATAGTTCCCAGAGGAGTACAATTGGTACTGAAAGTTCATACAGAAAAATGACAATGAAACATAAAGAGTCATGAAAATGGTCAGTAAACATCTTTTTTATAAAAAGCTAAAAATACATTAATGCCACAGAATTTCATTCAGTGAAACCATACATTTATAGAAAAAAGAATAACAGCAAACAAGGAAAACAAAAATATTCACCACAATATCTATGATCTATGATGGCTAAGTCTATGTAGTACTTTAGTAGAAACACAAGGCTACCTGAAGTATCAGTGCATACAAACTTGTATATTTCTCACTCTCAGTTACTGTATTTTTGCATAATTTCATCAGTAGGATTTGTGGCAATTATATTGTATATATTAAGACTCACAATATAGAAACAATGTTCATGATCACTTTACATTTTTTACAATGTCATAGGCAGAAGAAATTTGATCATCACAGAGTAATTTATACTTCTCAGTAGACTACAGAAGCCCTCAGATTATGAAGCATCTCTCAGAAAGCAGCAGCATAGAACGCTCCCCAGGGCTGCCGCACTGCCCAGTCCTAAGTGGCCGTGACCTTTCTTTCCATTTGCTTCCTGGATCTGAGCCAGCCGGCCACCCTCCACATCCCTCTCTCATCACATCTATAGTAATAGTGTGAGAACACCAGGTGCACATAAATGAAACGAAGGAACAGTCCCTTGCAACCCTTCCTGCTGCTGCCCTCTGCCCTCATCTGCAGCTGGGATCTGGCACTGGTATAGGAGCAGCCCTGACAGACCTCCCAGGACACGGTAGTTCAGCAATGTAGTCAACATTCAAATATTGCTTTACTGTGCTATTTATTACATCCCATGAGAAGATTCTGAGTTGTTTTAAAGACAGAACTGATTCTTTGCATTTCACAGAAGAATCCACTCTGAGCAATTAGGGATTAATCAATAAACACGTGGGTCTAGAAACTGACTTTCCACTCCAAGGTTTTAGAATTTTTGTTAAATAATTATGATTTCACTAGGGACAATGAGGGACATATGTGTTAGTGTGTAAAATACATGACAATATATGATAATAAATAACATAGAATGCCTATGATAAGAAGGCTGAAACTGATCAAATTTTAAAATCAAATCTAGTATATGTACTTAGAGGCTATTTCTTAGAATTTACTTCAAAAAAACGTAGATAATACAGTTTTGGATGTATGATTTTACTTATGACAGACACTTTATGATATGAAAAATAAGAGTACAAATACCTATGAGTACAAGAGAGGTTAAGTAAATTAATGTACATAAATAGAAAAATATAACATCTCTAGTTATAATATTTGCAGAACTTTGCTTTGATATCATTTTTGTTTAAAAATTAAAAATCTGGTAATGTAGATAACAAAGCCTAGTTATTGCTAGTATGTGAAATAATGTATGATTTTGCTGAAATCACAGAGGCCTTGGTCAGTGTTTTTCATTAAGTGTGTTTGTGCATGTGTATCAGTGTGTGCATGTGTGTGTTTTCACTTTACATCATTACAAGTAAATGTTCACTTACAGACAGGTGAACTGGAAGTAAAAATGCTTGTTGATTTGAGTCATTTCTTCTGGCTGACATGACACAAGTTTGAGCATTATGATAGATGGTTTTAAGAAAATACATTTAAGAGGTATACATTTCTTTTCTCACCACCCTATTTGTGAGACACACTTGATGTTAAAACATCTATCACTTATTCTTGACAGACTAAGTGTTTGATGTGCAGAGATGAGTTATAGAAATGGTTCCAACCCAGGGCAGGCAGGGGACAGACTTATCTCTTGGTGGGCAGAGCTGCATCCAGTGAAGAGATCAGTAGTTCTGGGTCACATACTGATGTTTCTTGGTGGTTTTCTGACTGATCTTGTACACTTTTTAGTATTTTTTTCAATAAAATGTGTTATAAAAACCAAATGAGATAATGCAAAGATAAATTTTAATTTCTTTATATATTAACATTTCTATATATATATATATAGTATAGACATAGACATCAGGAAAACAGTATATATTACTATAATGATGTAAGTGAGAAAACATCATATATTATTTCTAATATGCTACCAATATTTTGATGCATTTTAAAGAATGTAATCATATTATACATTCAGTCATTAAAATATCTTACTACATACATTAAAATGAGTTTATGGCAAGATTTTGAGATTCACAAATTAATTTTTATTAATATTTTAACTTTTAAAAATTTATTACATTTAATTTCACCTTTCTCATCTATCCACAGGCCAAAGAGGGATGTGAATGGTATTCATGTGTTATATGATTTGTTTTGCAAACTATAATGGTGAGTCCTAGAACTGATTTCCCCTCTGAGGGAAAAATTACTGTTTTCACCTAATACTAAACAGATTTTATTGGAATATAAAAGAAATCAGAGTCAAAGTAAACAACAAAAAAATAACATATTCTGCAGACATGAGCACATTTTAGGAACAAATTTCTTGGAGGTTATAGACATAGAAAGTGTAATATTTTATTTATATTGCATATTTCTGATTTGTTGTAAATAGATCATGTGGATTTTAGTTGATAAGATGGACTCAATTAATAAACTTGAACTTTTCTTACATTTGTATCTCCTGTGTTGCCAATATCTCTGCTGTTTGGTTTAAAACACAGAAAGACACCTTGACAACAACTTTAAAAGGGGATAAAGGGGCATGGTGGCACACAGCTGTAATCCCAGCCCTCAGGAGGCTGAGGCAGAAGTATCCTCATGATTTAGACATCAGCCTAGACTGCATAACCTGGTTGAAGTGTGACCTTGTCTCAGAAAAACTGAAAAAAAGGTGGGAAGAGGGGGGGACTAAAGTACCCTGACATACCCATGTCTGTCTTCATAGAGCTATGATTTTCAGGGATTTTTCCATCTATTTCCAGAGCACACAGCAACCTGCTTAATCCAGTTGGTCTTAGTCTTTTCAGTGACAGTGACACGCAGTTACTTGCTGAAGCCAGATGGGACCTGCATGCTTGATAGGAAAGTGTGACAAGACAGCAGCCAAGGATAGCTCTACTTTAGCTCTACCTGCTCTATGATTTTAGATATTAAGAGAAAAAAATCAAATGTATTCATTACAGGTATTACTCAATTAACCATAGCTTGGCATTACAGGGCAAGACCATATTTCCACAAAATGGACAGTAACAGTCTTGTCAAAAGATGTGTAATCTGGAATAACTAATTGTTAGAACTATTATGTTCACTTTTGAAGAGATTAGTTTCTTCATCTTTAAGAAAGAAATAAAAATTAGACTGAGTACTAAACAGTTTCTGTCTCTCTGCCTCTCTCTCTGTCTCACTGCTTCTCTCACTCTCTTTCTCTATCTCTCTCCTGGTTATTGAATCTAGGTTTTTTCCACAGATCTTCATCCAGAGTTCTCTATTTTTTTTTAACGTTGAGTAAGGGTATCACTAATTCACTAATTTGGACTTGAAGTTGCTATGCATTTACCTCAGTCTCCCAGATGGGAGGGTCTCAGGCTACACAGGTGTAAATGAAGATAGCATGGCACTTTGAACGAATGTGTGCTTCATCAGCTATGCAGAAGAATATAAATATAAGATGCTTATTAACATGGAAATCGGTATGTTTCCAATAAGGGCACTATACCTTAAAACAATTGTTATGTTACTTATTCTTGATTATAGATAAAAATGATCCACCATCATAAACTGTAAATATAGTCAGAGTATGAAAACTTATTTTCATTTCCATTTTCACCTCCAGGACCCTACATATCTGAGAGATGGCAGAGGAGAACTGCACTGTTCTTCCAGAATTTGTTTTCTTATGCCTCTCCAGCAGAAAAGATATTCAACAGGGACTCTGTTTTATTCCTTCTTGTTTACAGCATAACAGTGGTTGCCAACCTAGGGATCATCCTGCTCATCAAAACAGACCCCAGATTTCACACACACATGTAATATTTCCCAGGAAATCTGTCTTTCTGTGATGTCTGCTATTCTTCAACTGTGTATTCCAAGATGCTGGCCGATTTCCTTTCTGAGCAAAAGAGGATTCCATACAGTTTATGTGCCATACAAACGTATTTTTCCAGAGCCTTTGCAGATGTGGAATGTCTCATGTTGGCTGTCATGGCCTATTTCTGTTATGTTGTCATTTGCAATCCACCCCTTTATACAATCACAATGTCCAAGAGGGTCTGCACCCAACTGGTGGGCTGTGTCTGTATTGTAGGCTTGTGGACTCAACCATCCACAGCAGCTGCACATTTTGATTGGCCTTCTGCACCTCAAATGTCATCAATCATTTTTTCTGCAACATCCCTCTCTTGCTGGCCCTGTTTTGCTCAGACACATCCATCAATGAGGTTGTGATACTCACTTTTATTGACTGAGTCATGGGGAGCAGTGTTGGCACTGTCCTCCTCTCCTACAGTTCCATCATCACCACCACCTTTAGTATGAACTCAACGGAGGGCAGACATAAAGACTTCTCCACCTGCGTCACCCACCTTGCAGCCATGGCTGTGTTCCACAGTACCCTCCTGTTCATGTATTTCTGACCCAACTCCAGTTACTCCATACACACAGACAAAATGGTCTCTGTGTTCAACATGATTGTCGTCCCCCGATCTACAACTTAAGAAATAAGGATGTAAGTGGGGCTGTGAGAAAAGCAATCAGAACTGCACTGTGTTCTGTTTAAAACTGTGTTTTCCATACAGTATGGTTTAGAAATTCTGATGTTAAAGTTCAAGTACTTTGTCATGGGTTCTTGCCCATCCAAACTTTGACATATTTCCCACTATGGATGCATGACTATACCTTTACTGAGTGTGAGGAGCAGTAATTATTGGACATTGTCTTAATTCCAAACTGAGGCAGAATAGAATGAACATCACTTTGGTGATTTGCAAAAAGGGTCCTGTCACCTTCCCTCTTTCATTGATAACTGTGTCCCAGTGACATGTCACTGGGCTCTGCAAAGTGGACCATGTACAACCCATCATTTTCTTTATCTGTTTGCAATTTTAAAAAGTGAGTATAATAATAAAATTTCTGAGCCAGAAGGAGTGTTCACAGGGTCAAAATTAGACTTGTTTGTGTTCTTCACATGTACTAATATCACCTCAAAAATGCTCCTCAGAATGATTAGAAATAAGTATGCCGTACCTACATAAAAATAAACAAATGAGCTTGCTTTAGACTGAAAATTCCATGAAGCTGATGCTCTTGCTCCTCTCATCTTGTGCTGTTCTGCATTGATATTCGTGATGCTCTACAGCAGCCTATTGCTCAACAGCACTTCCTAAATGAGCAAGTCCCCTGCCAGACTGTTGGAAAGATCAGACTGCATATGTAAGAGGAGACAAATTCCCAACTTTCATGTTACTGTAGGAAGTTCTGCTTAGATTAAATCTGCCTGCATGCTCCCCTTTTAGGAGACTTAAATGGAATATTAGGGACAAGATGCATCTGACATGAAGAGCAACACTTCCTAGACTCTCTGTTCTTCATGAGTCTGCCCTAGATTTATCCAAAGACCCTCAGAAACAGCAGCTTTGCCATCTTGCTGCACCTTGCAGTCTGAGCTCAGTCCCTGTGCTTCATTTTCTACCCCACTCTGGAGCACAGGAGGGGCTCCCGGCCCTCTGCTGCAAGCACCATGGGAGCTGGCGATGAAGGATTGGACCTTTTCCACACCTTTGGGAAAGAGTCTTTGTCCATGAGTTCATAGAATTATACTGTATCATTAAATGCTACTTAAAGTAGAATCAACCAAATCCCTAACTGAGGCAGTTTAAATTGTAGAGACAGAACTAGTAACAAATACATACATATTCAAAAGAATAATTCTGATATTAGTATTTCACTAATGTATTCTCTCACACAGTTTGTGATTCCTTCCACTCATCATAACTATTTTCAGATTCATGCATGGTGCTGTGGGATTCAGAAATTTATTTTGTTTTGCTGTGGATATGATTCCTATACATGGACACTTTGTGCAATCTTCACTTAGTGATAAATTTCAGTTGTTCCCAATGTTTCAATTATTACTAATAAAACTCCTAAAAACATTTATTTACAAGTCATTTATTTAATTTCTCTTATGTGAATACCAATTAATAATGTATTATAAGGCAGGTTATGTTAAATTTCTAAGAAACTGTGGAAATGTATTCCTAAATGTGTGAAGCAGTTTTCTTGACCAAAGTACTACTTGAAAGTTTAGATTCCAGTTTTGTTTTTGGAATGAAGTATAATCAATATTTAAAAATTTAGTCCAATTATTATATATCTCTCATGGTAACTCATTTTGCCTTTAATTCACAACATCCTAGTAAATGCAGACAGTGAGTACTTTCACATGTGTTCATTTTCCATTCTGTATCTTTTAGATAGGCTTCTATTTAAAATTTTGCTTATGTTTTAAAATGGTTGAATTCACTGTTATTCATGAGAGTTCTTACCTTTCACAAAAAGTTCTTTGATTTGTGGTTTTGAAGTATATGAAGACTCTATACATCTATGCACATACACATTCAGTTTTCTGTATGTACATATATATATATATATATATAGCACATGATATCAAAAATACTATCTTAAAATATTACCTTGAATTATATCCTATCAACATTGTTCTGAAGATCTTTTGCAATATAGATTCCTTAAATATATAGCCTAACCCTTTCCAATAATTACTTGTTTTTCATTGTGTTGAAGGAGTGAGGTATTCACCACAGTGAATTTAGGCTTTTCATATCAGGGTGTGAATGTCTAGAGATACAGAATCACTGAATCACTTTCCTTGGCAGTGTTCTCTGAGAATGAATGACACTGCTTTTTCACAATGTTAATTTGCTAACTTACTTGGTATCAGCTCATACATTACAGTGACTAGTTTTTTAACAACTGGTAATACAATGGCAAAGAATGATTTCTGCCAATTTCTGTTGGTCAAAGGACTCAAATGAAAGAAAAATTCCCAAAGAAATAAAATGGTTTCTATGGGATACATTCACAAACATATGTAATTATATTTTTATATCCAACTATCATTATATTTTTATAGAATTTTAAAATTTCTCATTCTCAATTATTTTATTCTTGGATATTTTTGAGTTTTTTTATTTAAAGAGAAAAAAACAGAAAAAAGGTAGAAATATTACAGAATTTCAAGAAAAGAAGATAAACAGTAAGAAATCACTAGTTGATAAATTACATATTGTTCTTTTATAAATAGTTATTCAAGTTACAAAATTAAAGCACACAAAGTGGACACTAAAGTAATGAGAGTGCAAACAGTTCTGTTCAACAATCCAACAAGAACCTAGAAATATGGTCATCAATGCCACACACCTAAACATGCATGCAGCTATATTTTTTATAGCGCTTACTATTTCCTCTTTTTTACAATAGCAATTATACATTTTTAAAATTTTGTTTAAAGGGAAGAAAAAAAGCAAAACAGAAAAAAGGGTAGCAACAATACAGAATTCTAAAAGAAAGAAAGGAAAAGGAGACTGAGAAAAAGCCTCACTAAAAAATCAGTAGTTTAAAAATTACATAGTGTCATCCTGGAAGTAGTTGTTTAAGTTACAATGCTAAAGATTACATAGTAAATATTCAAAGAGTCAGACTACAAACAGTTCTGTTCAAAGATCCAACAAAGATGCAGTAACATGATCATCTATTTTACACACTCAAACATACACGCAGTTGTATCCCTTAGAGCACTTTCTTTTCCTCTCTTTTTTACATTAGTAATTACACATTTTGGTTTTATTACTCTTGAAGTTCTTATTTAATTTTTACACTAGAAACAAAATATGATATTTATAAATATGATTCTTCTTTATTTCACTAATGAGAATAGGCTCAAGTTGTCTCTATTTACCTATGAAGGCCTCAAGATCATCCATTTTTATAGCTGAGTAATATTCCACTATATAAAAATGCCACATCTTTTTCATCCACTCTGCAGTTGATGGACATCTTGGTTGTTTCCAGGATTTAGCTATCAGTTCTTTGGGGAAAATACCCAGAAGGGGGATAGCTGGATTGAATGGGGCTTCCAATCCTAGTCTTCTGAGAATTCTCCATATGGATTTCCATAATGGTTGCACCAGTCTACATTCCCACCAACAGTGGAGCAGTGTTCCTTTTTCACTGAAGCCTCACCAACATTTGTTATCAGTTGATTTCTTGATGGCAGCTATTCTTTCCTGAGTAAGGTGGAATCTCAATGCTGTTTTAACTTGCATTTCTCGAATGACCAGTGATGGTGAACATTTCTTCAAGTATTTATTTGCCATTTATATATCTTTCTCTGAGAACTGTGTGTTCATTGCAGATGCCCATTTTTGGAGAGGGTCTTTGAATTTGGGGGGCTTGATGTTTTTCAATTCTTTATATATTCTGGACACAAGTCCTTTGTCTGAGGGGTTGCTGGTTAAAATTTTTTCTCACTCTGTTGGTTTTCTTTTCACTCTGTTGGTGATTTCCTCTGAAGTGCAGAAACTTTTCAATAATGTGAGATCCCAGTTGTTGATTCTTTGAAATGTTTCATGTGCAGTTTGCATTTTTTTCATGAATGCTCTGCCTACCCCTATGTCTCCAAGACTTCTACCTATTTTGTTTTCCAGTAGATTTAGTGTTTCTGTTTTAATATTGAGGTCTTTGATCTATTTAAACTTTAGTTTTGTGCATGGTGATATGCATGGATCTAGTTTCAGTCTGCAACATGTAGAGAGCCAATTTTTCCAACACCATTTATTAAAGAGACTATCCTTCTTCCACTGGACATATTTAGCCCCTTTGTCAAATATCAGGTGGCTGAGTGTCTTTGTAGTTGTGCTTGCATCTTCTAATCTGTTCCATTGATCCTCAGGTCTATTTCTTTGTCAGTATCAATCTGATTTTATCACTGTGGCTTTATAGTACTGTTTCAAGTCAGGAATTGAGATGCCTCCTGCCTTGCTTTTGTTGCTAGAATTGCCTTTGCTATTCTAGGTTTCTTCTGTATCCAAATGAATTTTAGGAGTGTTTTCTCTAGATCTGTGAGGTATGTCAATGGTATTTTGATTGGGATTGCATTAAATCTGTATAACAGTTTTGGCCATTTTCACAATGTTGCTTCTTCCTAACCAAGAGAATGTCCTTCCATTTTCTAATATCCTCTTCAATCTCCTTTTTCAGCATAGTATAACTTTCAGATATAATATAGAATGCCAGTCACAATAAACATAAATCCACACCCAGACACATAATAATTAAGATCTCAGACATGCAGCTTATAAAAGAATACTAAAAGCTGTTAGAGAAAACACACAACTCACCTACCAAAGAAAGCCCATTAGATTCACAGCAGACTTTTCAGCACAAACCCTAAAGTCAAGAAGAGCTTGGAGTGAGGTATTTAAATCCCTGAAAGAAAACAACTTTCAACCCAGACTGATGTACCAAGCAAAATTTTCATTCAAATTTAATGGAGAAACAAGATACTTTCATGACAAAGAACAACTGAAGAAATTCACATCCACCAAGCCAACCTTAGAAAGAATACTGAAAGACATGATACACATAGATAAAAATTACCACAATCCCCAAAACAACAACAGAAAAAAAACTACAAGGTAGGATAAGCTGTTAAATAAGGGAAAAAGCAGAAAGCAAACAACTGAAATGTAACATGGCAAAGTGAAGTCAGTGCATATCAGTGATATCCATAAAAGTAAATGGCCTCAATTCAACTATAAAAAGAAATAGACTGACAGAATGGATTAAGAAACAAGATCGTACAATATTCTGCATAAAAGAAACACATCTGACGCAAAAGGAAACTCATAGATTAAAAGTCAAGGGATGGAAAACAGTATTCCATGCAACAGGAACCCAGAAAAAAGCAGGGTTAACTATTCTAATTGCAGACAATATGAACTTCAAACCTAAAATGATTAAAAGAAATAGAGAAGGTCACTAAATACTTGTTAGTTAAGAAATTCAAGAGGAAGAACTTAAAATTATAAATATATATGCACAAAATACAGGAGCATCCAGCTATGTAAGACAGACACTAATGGACAGGAAAAAGAAAATACATAAGAACACAATCATAACAGGGGTTCTTAACAGCCCATTGTCACAAAAATTAACTAGACAAAATTTGAGTAAAGAAATAACAGAACTGAATCATACCTGTGAGTAATTGGGCTTAGAAGATGTTTACAGAGTGTTCCACCCAACCATGTCAGAATATAAATTCTTCTCAGCAGTGCATGGGACATTCTCCAAAATAGACCATATATTATCCCATAAAACATTCTTAAGTAAATGCAAAGGTATTGAAATCATCCCATGGATAATATCTTACAATGGCACACTGAAATTGGAAATTAATGGCAAAAGAAATTGCAAAACCTTCATAAATACATGGAATTTAAATAACAACTTTTTGAACAACCAGTGGGCTGCAGATGAAATTAAAGAAAGAATAAAGCGATACCTACAATTCAACGAAAACACAGAAACAACATACTGTAATCTATGGGATGCAATGAAAGCAGTCTTAAGAGGGAAATATATAGCAGTTAAATGCCATATGAAGAAAACTGAATGACCACAAATAAACAACCTAATGCTCCATCTCAAGCTTCTAGAAAAATATGAGCAAGTGAAACCCAAAGAACATAGAGGAGAGGAAATTTTAAAGATTAGAGCAGGAATGAATGCAATTGAAACTAAAAAAAAACAATAGAAAGAATTAATGAATCAAAAAGCTATTTTTTTCAGAGAATAAACAAAATTGACAAACCCCTTGCTAACCTTATAAAGAGAAGAAAGAAAAGACATAAATTCATGCAATAAGAACTGAAAAGGGGGAAATTACCACAGATCCCATGGAAATTCTAAAGGTCAAGAACACCTACATTGAAAATCTCTACTCACATAGAGTGGAAAACACAGAGGAAAGGGACAGATTTCTAGAAACTTATGAACTACCAAAGCTCACCCAAGAAGATATAGCAAATTTGAACAACCCAATGTCAGCTAATGAAATTGAAAACATAATTAAAAACTTTCCAACAAAGAAAAGCCCAGGTCCTGATGGATTCACACCTGAATTCTACAAGTAATTTAGAGAATATCTGATGCCAATACTCTTTAAACTCTTCAATGAAATTGAGAAGAAAGCAATCTTTCCTAAATCATTCCTGTTGGCAAGTATTATTCTGATATCAAAACCAGAGAAAGATCCAAACAAAAAGAATTATAGATCTATCTCACTAATGAACATTGATGCAAAGTTTAACAATAAAATACTGGCAATTACAATGCAGCAAATAATCAAGAAGATTATACATCATAACCAAGTGGGATGCATTCCAGCAATGCAAGGATGGTTTAACATATGCAAATCAATAAATGTAACACACCACATCAACAGAGACAAAAACAAAAACCACATGGTCATCTCAGGAAAAGCTTTTGACAAAGTACAACACACATTCATGGTAAAAACTCTTTAAAAACTCATAATACATGGTGTCTACCTCAACATTATAAAGACCATCTATGACAAACCAACAGCCAAAATTATAGTAAATGGACAAAAACTGAAAGCTTTCACTTAAAAATCAGAAACAAGACAAGAAAGTTCATTATCACCATTCCTTTTCAATATAGTTCTAGAAACACTAGCCAGGGCATTCAGACAAGAGAGAAAAATAAATGAAATAAAGATAGGAAATGAAGAAGTTAAATTATCACTCTTTGCAGATGACATGATACTCTATATAGAAGACCCAAAAAACTCCATTAAAAGACTACTAGAGGTTATAAACAAGTGCAGCATTGTACCTGGATAAAAGGTCAATGCTCAAAAATCAAAAGCATTCCTGTACACACACACAAAAAAAATACTCACCAAGGAAGAAACTATGGAAATATTGCCCTTTGCAATAACATCTTAAAGAATGAAATACTTAGGAATCATCTGAACTAAAAAGGTAAAAGACGTATATGCTGAAAATTATACTACACTGAAAAAGGAGATTGAAGAAGATATTAGAAAATGGAAGATATTCTTTGCTCTTGGATAGGAAGAAACAACATTGGGGAAAATGGCCATACACCCAAAACTTTTACATAGATTTAATGCAACCCCAATCAAAATACCATTGTCATACCTTACAGATCTAGAGAAAACAATCCTAAAATTCATTTGGAAACAGAAGAAATCTAGAATAGCAAAGGCAGTTATGGGCAACAAAAGTAAGGCAGTAGGCATCTCAATTCCTGACTTGAATGTATACTACAAAGCCACAGTGATAAAATCAGCATGGAACTGGCAAAGAAATAAACCTGAGGATCAATGGAACAGATTAGAAGATGCAAGCACAACTACAAAGACACTCAGCCACCTTGTATTTGATAAAGCATCTAAATATGTCCACTGGAAGAAGGACAGCCTCTTTAATAAATGGTGTTGGAAAAATTTGCTCTCCACATGCCAAAGACTGAAACTAGATCCATGCCTATCACCATGTACAAAAATAAGTCTAAATGGATCAAAGACCTAAATATTAAAACAGAAATGCTAAATCTACTGGAAGACAAGGTAGGTAGAAGTCTTGGAGACATAGGGGTAGCCAGAGATTTTATGAACAAAATGCAAACTGCATGGCAAACACTTCAAGGATCAAAAATTGGGATCTCATATTATTGGAAAGTTTCTGCACTTCAAAGGAAATCACCAACAGCATGAAAAGAAAACCAACAGAGTGGGAAAAAATTTTAGCCAGCAACCCCTCAGACAAAGGACTTATATCCAGAACATATCAAGAATTGAAAGACATCAAGCTCCACAAATTCAAAGACCCTCTCCAAAAATGAGCACCTGAGATGAACACACAGTTCTCAGATGAAGATATACAAATCACAAATAAATACATGAAGAAATGCTCACCATCACTAGTCGGTCTAGAAATGTAAATTAAAACAGCACTGAGATTTCATATCACTCCAGAAAGAACGACTGCCATCAAGAAAACAAATGTTGACAATGATACGGGGGGAAAAGTAACACTTCTCCACTGTTGGTGGGAGTGCAGACTGGTGCAGCCACTATGGAAGTCAGAATGGGTATTTCTTAGAAGGCTAGGATTGCAAGTTCCATTCAACCCAGCTATTTCCCTCCTGGGTATTTTCCCAGAAAACCTGAAAAGTTCATATCACAGTGATATATGTCCCCCCATGTTTGTAGCAGCACAATTTGCAATAGCTAAATCTTGGAAACAACCAAAATGCCCATCAGCTGCCAAGTGGATGAAAAAAAATGTGTTATTTTTATACAATAAAATACTACTCAGCTATAAAAAAGGATGATCTTGAGGTCTTTATAGGAAAATGGAAGCAACTTGAGACTATCCTCATTGGTGAAATAAACAAGACTTACATGATTAAATTTCACATTGTCTCTGTAGTGTAAAAAATAATAAAAACAGACAGAATAATGGGGATCCAAAAATTATAATATATTGTGTAAGCAAAATGGAAAGAAAATGCTCTAAAGAGTATAACGGTATGTATACTGTGTAAGATACATGATCATATTACTAAATTTCTGTTGGAACATTGAGCAGAAGGATTTGCACTGCCAATGTTTGAGTGTCTTGCCACTATTTATGCTTTAATTTTGTGACTTTGGCAACTATTTTTTTATGATGACAATGAATAATTTATCAATTAGTGATTCTATGATGATAATTTTTTTAATTTGCTATTTTTCTACCCTTCTTTTCTGTTTTTCTATTTTCTTTAATTTTCTTTTCTCTCTTTAAAAAAGAGAGCAATATGCTATATAACAACCATCGTTAAATTTCTTTCATTCTTTTGTGAAAATCTATATTGTTATTGTTTTGAGTTTGCTGTTGTTGTTTATGCCTTTTGCCTTTTGTTTTTCTTTTCCAACTTTTCTCTTTTTTAAATGAAAAATATAAAAATAAATAAAAACAAGTAAATGCATACTCCACATCTAATCATCTGTAGGTGCAAAATATTACAAAACTATTAATCATAATATTACAAAGTATGACGTCTCAAGGTAATGTAACCTGAGACCAAAAAAGGAAGGAAACTGAAAAATTTGCTAATAATGATGATAAGGAGGAGGAAGGGAAGGAAGAGGAGAAGGAAGAGAGCAAGAGGAGAAAGAGGAGGAGGAGGAGGATACATAGCAAGATGAAGAGGAAGGAGAAAATGAAATTCAATCAGAAATTATATGGCTTTATGGAAAAAAATTAAAACAAAATTGCACAACAAATTAATAGGAGAAAAACAATAGTTAATACATTACATATTGTTATCTTTAAAGTAGTTATAGAAAGTAAAAAATGTGGGTATTAATATTTCTCAGATAGATGTTTGCACAAACCTTTTTATTGAAATAGACACTACCATTACAACTGACTTGCACTATTTTTTCCATTTTCCCTCCCATCCTGTTTTATCCTATGAAAAATTTCTTCCCATTTCATTACATCCACTGTACATTTTAGAGTTTCAGTTTAAACTATTCAGTTTCTCACAGTAGGTAGGTAATAAAAAGTTTTTACATGTGAGTGTATGTTATTTCACTTATGAATATTTCAATCAAGTTTCACCAATTTACCAACAAAAGTTTGAAGTTTACCCTTCTTCATGGCTGAGAATTACTCCATTGTATAAAATATCACATCCTTATCCATTTCTCAGTTGATGGGCATTTGGAGTGTTTCCAACATTTAGCTATACAAATACTGCTGCTATAAACATAAGTGCACATATATTACTGTAGTATGATGTTTTTAATTCTTCTGGTAAGATACTCACAAGGGGAATACCTGGTTCAAATGAGACCTGTAATCCTAGACTTCTGAGTAATCTCAACACTGATTTTATAGTGGTTTTACCATTCCCACCAGAAATGGAGAAGTTTGTAACATTTTACACTCCCCACAACCCCTTCAGCATTTGATGATGGTTTATTTCTTGATGATAGTCATTCTCTCTGGGGGTGAGATGGACTCTCAGTGTTTTCTTGTTTTCATTTCTTGAGTGACCAGTGCTGTTGAACACTTTTTATATATTGATTTACTATTTTTATTTTCTTCTGTGAGAAGTGTGTATTCATCTCAGATGACCATTTTTGCATTGGACCTTCACATTTGGTATTTGATTTTTTTTTCAGTTCTTTGCATGTTTTAGATACAAGTCCTTTATCTGAAGGAAAATTAGTTACATATTTTCACACTCTATGTTGCTGTCCATTCTGTTGAACTCAATAACCCAAAAAGACAGTCATAGACAAAAAAAGAAGGAAAGTGATATTTAATGCAATAGGACCCAGGAAACAACCAGAAGTAGTAATTTAATAACCAGACACACTAATCTTCAGGCTAAAACTGATTAGAAGAGGCAAATAAGGTTCCCCATATGCTACTAAATGGAACAATGAAACTAGAAAGCATAGCACTTAAAAATATTTATGTTCAAAGTACTGGAGGACCTATGCTCATAAAAACAATGTCACCAAACAAAGAAGACAAATTCTACTGGGAGACTTTAACACCTCACTTTTGCAAATAGACAGAACAACTAAACAGAAAAGACAATAAGTGAAGCAGTGCTGAAACAAAACCTTTAACAATCAGATTTCATAGTAATCTGCAGAGATTCCTATCCCACTTTGAATACTCATTCAGTTCTCCAGCCGGCAGTATTTTCTCTGAAGTAGACCACTGTAAGTGACAGCCTGTGAGCTTTGTACCTCACTGTGGGATGAATGAGGTTGAAAAATATGCAGTCATATAATTAGGAAAAATGTGGGACTTGGAAGCTTTTCTCTCCCTTTGACAGAGAGCTCCTAATCAGTGGGCCATCCTGATTTTATTCAGTCAGAAATGGGCACAAACAATTAGAGCACTACAAGATTCATGTGCCTTCTACCACCCATGGTACACATCCAGGTAAATAACAGGATTTCAATTGTTTTAAATTTTCCCTAGATGCTGTAGTGTGTGAGCATGCTTACATGCTACCTTTTGAATTATTATTCACAGAGGAGAGCAGTTAGGCCTCAGTCTTCCTATGTGGTTCTCCATAGATCTAGAAAACATTCATAAGTAATTCAAAGGAAATTAAATTCACCCCATGTGTACTGTTAGAACACAGTACAATGAAAGTTGAAATCAACAATGGAAGAAATCACAGAAAATGTACAGGCATGTTGAAAATTCATAACACACTCATAAACAATCAATGGATTACAGAAGAAGTCTAGGAAGGAATTTAAGAGTTTCTGGAAGTTAATAACAATTCCTCTGCAACTCACCACAACATTTAGTAGAAGAATACACTCAACCGATTTCTAGGTAAATGGATCCACCTTGAGACATTAGTTTCAAGTGAAGTAAATTGGACCCATATGTGTAAATATCACATTGTTTCTCTGATATGAGATACTGAAAGTGTAAATAAAGACTAAAGTGTATGAAATTTATTGTGAAATAGGAAGACATTGTGCAAAAGAAAGAGTTACTTGAGTGGGGGTGATGATAGGTTTTTCCTCATGTATGATCTCCTTTTGGTGCTGGGAAGTGTCCCCTTGTGTTCTTTCCATAAATCCACAAGTCAAACCTCCCATTTTTGCACATGCCCAGAGGCTCCTCCTACCAGCTGTCAACACTCCATTTGGCCTGCTCCTTTAGTTCTGCCTCTTAAGTTCCAAATAATAAATTCACAGTTTTTCCTGAAGCTTCAGAAGGGTGCCTGTGTCCCTTCAGCAGCCCTCCTGTCCCCTCAATAAAGGCTTGTTTTCCTTTCTCCTGTTATCTCTATCTTTCACCTCACAGGAAATCAAACAGTTGGTGCTGTGTTAGACTCAAAGACCATAGCTCCTGGAGGGTCTGTCCCCTGGTCCCAACTCCCCCTGGCTGTCAAGCCATTCTCTCTTTTGCTCTTCTTTTCCTCTCTGATGCCACTGCCATTATTACCATCCACCAGCCCAGCCTAATCTCTCCAGGTTCTCACAGGTGAGCCAACTCTCATTCAGAATGCCTGTCTCTTAAGTTGTAATCCTACACTGGGATACTCCCTTGCTCATCTTATGGGACTTTGCTTCCCCTTTTGTTTCCCCTGGTGATGACTAGTGCACATAATTGTTGAGATCTCTCCTTGAATGCATTCCTGAGGTTGGTGATGACCCACCACAGGTCCATGATCTGTTTTTGTTGGCTTATCCCTAATTTGTCTCATTATGGGAATTATTCATTCCCTACCAAAAAATCATACTCTTTTCAGATGTCTCTTATGCCAACTGCACTCTTTGAGCAAAAAACAAATGATTAGACCCAAACAACTTATTCTCCTCTGCCAAACTTATTGACCTCTGCACCCTCTAAACATTGCCAAACACTGGCCAGAGGAAGGTACATTTGATTATGATACCATTAGGGATTTAGATAACTACTGCTATTGGAATGCAAGTGGGGAGAAATTCCCCATGTTCAGGCAATTTTTGAGCCTCAGCCATTATCCAGTCCTACAAAGTAACTCAAATCCTTTTGGAGAGCCACACAGGCTCTCCTTTCCTTTCCATTCAATGCCATTACCAGGATCCCTCACTTCTCTCTCTGATCCTATTGATTAAGTCAGTTCTTTCCTTCCTCCTCCATACTCATGAGATCCTTCAGCCCCTCACTTTTCACAATCTTCCTCTTTGGCCAATCCTCAACACTCCTCCCTTTCTCCTCCTTCATTGTTGTTTACCACCCACCCCACCTTCACCATGGTCTCTCACATCACTCTCCCTTCTGAACTCCTTCAACTTCTTGCAGCAGTTGAGGCACCTATTCCCTCAGCCAATCTTCCACCATCTCTTTACCCTTCCCTTCCACTTCCACCTTCCTCTCCCCCTCCTCTCTAGTCTCCATTATCTTTTCCTGTCCCACAGCCTCCTTCAACTTTTGCATACTCAGCACATCCCTTTTCCTCTCATATCACCTCACTTCTCCCTAGCAAACCCCCTTATACCTTCTTCTCTCCTGCCCATCATATATGTTCTCATAGGGCCCTGCTCCCACTTCACTCTGTTGTCATCAACCAGATGCCATTCTTAACTCCCCCCAATTCCTCTGCCTCCACCTCTAAAACTCTCCTCCCTCTTTGTGAATTTGCCAGTACTGAAAGTTTGTTCATGTTCCTTTTTTTCATTTAAAGAGAAAAAAAACAGAAAAAAGGTAGAAATATTACAGAATTTCAAGAAAAGAAGATAAACAGTAAGAAATCCCTAGTTGATAAATTACATATTGTTCTTTTATAAATAGTTATTCAGGTTACAGAATTAAAGCACACAAAGTGGACACTCAAGCAGAGAGAATGCAAACAGATCTGTTCAAGAATCCAACAAGAACCTAGAAATATGGTCATCAATCCCACATACCTAAACATACATGCAGCCATATTTTTATAGCACTTCCTATTTCCTCTTTTTTGCATTAGCAATTATACATTTTTAAAATTTTATTTAAAGAGGAGAAAAAAGAAACAAAACAGAAAATAGTGCAGCAACAATACAGAATTCTAAAAGAAAGAAGGAAAAAGGAGAATGAGAAAAAGCCCCACTAAGAAATCAGTAATTTATAAATTATGTACTGTCATTCTGGACATAGTTGTTCAAGTTACAAAGTTAAAGGGTACATAGTAAATATTCAAACAGTCAGACTACAAACAGTTCTGCTCAAATATCCAACAAGGATTCAGCAATATGATCATCTATTTTACACACTCAAACATACATGCAGTTATATCCCTTAGAGCACTTTCTTTTCCTCTCTTTTTTACAATAGCAGTTACACATTTTGGTTTTATTACAGTTGTAGTTCTTATTTACTTTTTACACTAGAGACACAATATGATATTTATAAATATTATTCTTATTGATTTCACTAATGAGGATAGTCTCAAGTTGTCTCCATTTGCCTATGAAGGCCTCAAGATCATCTCTTTTTATAGCTGAGTAATATTCCATTGTATAAAAATACCATATCTTTTTCATCCACTCTGCAGTTCATAGACATCTTAGTTATTTCCAGGATTTAGCTATCACAAATTGTACAGCTATGAACATGTCTGCACATATATCACTGTGATATGAACTTTTCTGTTCTTCAGGGAAAATACCCAGGAGAGGGATAGCTGGATTGAATGCGACTTCCAATCCTAGTCTTCTGAGAATTCTCCATATGGATTTCCATAATGGTTGCACCAGTCTACATTCCCACCAACAGTGGAGCAGTGTTCCTTTTTCACTGAAGCCTCACCAACATTTGTTATCAGTTGATTTCTTGATGGCAGCTATTCTTTCCTGAGTAAGGTGGAATCTCAATGCTGTTTTAACTTGCATTTCTCAAATGACCAGTGATGGTGAACATTTCTTCATGTATTTATTTGCCATTTGTATATCTTTCTCTGAGAACTGTGTGTTCATCTCAGATGCCCATTTTTGGAGAGGGTCTTTGAATTTGGGGGGCTTGATGTTTTTCAATTCTTTATATATTCTGGACACAAGTCCTTTGTCTGAGGGGTTGCTGGTTAAAACTTTTTCCCACTCTGTGGGGTTTTTTTTCACTCTGTTGGTGATTTCCTCTGAAGTGCAGAAACTTTTCAATAATGTGAGATCCCAGTTGTTGATTCTTTGAACGGTTTCATGTGCAGTTTGCATTTTGTTCATGAATGCTCTGCCTACCTCTATGTCTCCAAGACTTCTACCTACCTTGTTTCCCAGTAGATATAGTGTTTCTGTTTTAATATTGAGGTCTTTGATCTAGACTTTAGTTTTGTGCATGGTGATATGCATAGATCTAGTATCAGTCTTGGCCTATAGAGAACCAGTTTTTCCAACACCATTTGTTAAAGAGAGTATCCTTCTTCCAGTGGACATATTTAGCCTCTTTGTTAAATATCAGGTGGCTGAGTGTCTTTGTAGTTGTGCTTGCATCTTCTAATCTGTTCCATTGATCCTCAGGTTTATTTCTTTGCCATTACCAAGCTGATTTTATCACCGTGGCTTTAGATTACTGTTTCAAGTCAGGAATTGAGATGCCTCCTGCCTTGCTTTTGTTGCCTAGAATTGCCTTTGCTATTCTAGGCTTCTTCTGTTTCCAAGTGAATTTTAGTAGTGTTTTCTCTAGATCTGTGAGGTATGTCAGTGGTATTTTGATTGGGATTGCATTAAATCTGTATAACAATTTTGTGAGTATGGCCATTTTCACAATGTTGGTTCTTCCTACCCAAGAGCAAGGAATGTCCTTCCATTTTCTAATATCCTCTTCAATCTCCTTTTTCAGTGTAGTATAATTTCCAGCATATAAGTCTTTTACATTTTTAGTTAGGTTGATTCCTAAGTATTTCATTTTTTTTACATGTTATTGTAAAGGGCAATATTTCCATAATTTCTCTCTCAGTGAATTTTTTGTTTGTGTACAGGAATGCTATTGATTTTTGAGCATTGACTTTGTATCCAGCTACACTGCTAAACTTATTTATTACCTCTGGTAGTCTTTTAGTGGAGATTTTTTGGTCTTCTATATAGAGTATAATGTCATCTGTAAATAGTGATAATTTAACTTCTTCTTTTCCTGTCTTTACTCCTTTTATTTTTCTCTCTTGTCTGATTGCCCTGGCTAGTGTTTCCAGAACTATATTGAAAAGGAGTGGTATTGGTGGACATGACCAAGTGGGGTTCACTCCAGGAAAGCAGGAATGGTTTAACATATGCAAATCAATAAATGTAATACACCACATCAACAGAGCCAAAAACAAAAACCACATGGTCATCTCAATAGATGCAGAAAAAGCTTTCGACAAAGTCCAACACATGTTCATGATAAAAAACCCTTCAAAAGCTAGGAATTCACAGCATCTACCTCAACCTTATAAAGGCCATCTACGACAAACCAACAGCCAACATTTTACTAAATGGACAAAAACTCAAAGCTTTCACTTTAAAATTATGTTCCTTTATCTATAACTGATTTCTCACACATTTCAGATCATGTAGACTACTTCAGTAAAGACTCTTTTTATATCACAATGCAACTCAAATTCATTTTTCAGACATGTACATTAATTTATGAGGATGTTCAAATTATCCCCTCTGCCACCCTTTTTCCTACTCAAAACTCAGAATTATGGTAAGTAGCTCAGATGGTTGTGGACGAGAGACATAAACCTAACCAAGAATTTCCTATAGGGGTGAGAGCTGTTCACAATCAAGACACCAAATGGAGCTATCGACCTAATGATAATGGCTCCAAATACACAGACCAAAAGATTGAATGTCTTATTAAAAGCCTCTGCAAAATTTCTCACAAACAGATAAACTAACAAAAATTAGGAGAACAAATCCAATGGACAGATGAAAACCTGGTGGCATTTATGATTCAGCTTACAGAAGCCCTTACTAAACTTACTGATGTGGACCCTGCTATGCCTGAGGGAATTATTCTACTTAATTCTCATTTCATTTCCCAGGCAGTGCCAGAAACACAAACCAAGTGTTAAAAATCTAATCTAGGTCCTCAGTCCCCACAAAAGGATCTCTTAGATGTGGTTTTCCATGTTTTTAATAATAGAGAGCAAATAAAACAGGACAAACTAGAAGAACTCATATTACAAGCTAAATAGGATTTAGAAAACAAAATAGTCTTCAGGCCAAACTCTAGGGTCACTTTTTCCACTGTAACACTTGGAGCTCTGAAAGATTCACCAGCTGGTGAAATTGCCAATATAGCCTCCAAAAACCAAGCCTTTCCAGGACAATGCTTTAAATGCAGTAAGAACACTGGGCACAAGCCTGCCCACACCCAAGACCTTCTTCAGTGCCATGACCTCTCTGTAATCAAGAGGGCCATTGTTAGTTCGACTGTTCTGCCTGTCCTAGAGTAAGTCATCAAATTTCCTCCCCTCTCAGGAGACAATAAGATTGCCATCTCTGCCTCTGGGTCCACCAATGATTGATCTCATATTCACCACTAGAGAAGATTGACAGGGTTTGGTGTCCACAGCCCCCACCAAGGTGACTTTCTTGGGACCCTGAGTCTCACTGAACATCTCACATAAACCACCTTCTTTTGTTATTGACATAGGGGCTACATATAGTATTAGTCTGAGTTTTTAGGCAGATACTCTAGGTCACATGTTTCTGTTGTGAGAATTGATGGTAAATCAACACAGTCTCTACAGATGGGCAGATTCCCTGTCAGTTTCAAGATTTATTCTTCATGCACATCTTTTTGGTCATCCCAACCTGTGCTATACCTCTTCTAGGCAGAGACTTACTTCAAAAACTCAGTTTTTCTTTTATCTTTACTCTTTGCAGATCCCTCAGCCTTCACCCCAACACTTATGTGCTGCTATCCACATCCTCCCTCTTCCCTCCTCCCTCATTGATCCAATAGCGTGGGACACTTCCAATGCTACACATGCCACACATGCTACACCAGTTTTAATTCATCACAAGGATATTTCTGCTTTCCCTTTTGTTCCACAATACTCTATATCCCCCAAACACCTACAGAGACTCAAACCTCTTATTCTCCATCTGCCACCTACTATTTTCTTAAAGATTACACATTCATCCTATTATTCCTGTACTCAAACCAGATGGGTCATAGTGATTAGTACAAGACCTCAGGGCCATCAATAGTACAGTCATGCCAATTCACCCAGTTGTCCCAAACCCCCATACTACACTGCCTCATATTCCCCAACCACCTCTCTTATTTTTCAGTGCTAGACCTCAAGGATGTCTTCTTTACTGTATCCCTATACCCTAATTGATAGGATCTCTGCTTTTACATGGACAGATCTGGACACCTTTCAATCTGCACAACTTACATAGACAATTCTGCCTCATGGCTTCAGGGACAGCCCACACTTCTTTAGTCAAGTCCTTGCCACTGACCTCACAGCTGCTGATCTTCAATCTAGTACACTCATTCAATATGTAAATGATCTTCTCCTTTGTTCCCCTACCAACACTTCAGCTATGCCCAACACGGCTACACTGTTCAACTTTGTCTCTGACTTGGGGCACAGTTTCCTGAACCAAAGCTCAGATAACTTCACCAAAAGTCAAATCCTTAGGGCTTGTTCTCACTGGCTGGCATCTGGCTCTTCCCCAGTCAGCCAACACATGATACAGACTCATGGGAGGTCTCAGCTTCTTGTTGAATTCTTGGTCTCCTCCTCTGAAGTCCACAAATGGTGCAGACTAACAGGAGAGAGCTGATAAATAGCTCAACCCATGTCAGCCTGCACATCGTGCTGGCTCACAGGAGGTCTTAGCTTCTTGTACCCTACCTTCAGGCAATTCACAGGTGTATAGAGGAGCAAATATGCAATGACAGGAAGTTAAATTAAAACTATGAATTTGCAATAATGAGTGGCAGCATAATGATATGACCTAGGTGCAGTAAATAATGCTATGATATTTTGTAAAGACATTTTATTTATTTACATATTTATTTACTTGTTTTCTTTAAAACAGGGTCTCTCAATATTAAATATGCATTGAACTCACTAAGTACCTCAGGCTGGCCTCCAATTCATAGACATCCTCCTGTCTCAGCTTTCTTAGTGAAACAATTTTAAGAATGTGTCAACACGCCCAGTAAGAATATATCTTAAACCTCATGGAAGAAGTAGCATTAATTTGTATAAATGAATGAGGGGGAGATAAATTCTCACTGAGATCTACCGAAGTGTCAAAATGGAACATTTCCACTTATATAATGTTCATAGTAACTAATCTAAGGATCAATGCTATTAAAACATTCAATATGGTAAGGTAGCTGGGATCTGGATTAGAGAGTATGCTGGAAACCAAGACAGAAAATTGTATACATAATCATTATCACTTTGTAAATGCTTTTGTTATACTAAATCATAACACATTGAAAACAGCTCTATGCTTAGATTTTTCCATTATTCTGTTGTTGTTGTCATTGTTACTGTTATTTATCCCACACATCAGACTTAATCTTACCTCAGAGTATAATTTCAACATTTTGGAAATCTGCTAAAATTAAGAATATGCTGTAACATATAATTAAATTTCATACTATCTATGTTTAAAACCCATGCATTTGTATAATATGTATTTTTATACCAAATTGGTTATGTAATAATTTCATTACATGCATTGTGTTCATGTATAATATGTGCACACAACTACAATACTTTTATCTTTTAATATATAAATTTCTCAAAATCAGGAATGCTAGAAAACAAAGCAACAGAAATTACAAACTATTGAAACTGAAAATATCATTCATTAAACTTTGGGAGCAGATATTATCTCCGGAGACACATATCTGTATGTATTATGTTACATGTGTATGTTTATGTAATGATAAGGTGAAGCTCTAGATGTGAAATGTTCAACACAAACAAGAAATAAAATAGAAAAGGAAATAACAAAAATAGAGGATAGGAAATAACAAGGAAGTAGAACAACATAAAAGCCATAAAAAATCAAAATTAAATTGACTTTAGTAACAACATAAAATTAATAGCCCTTGATAAAATTGATCACAAGGTAAAAGATCAATTGCACAACAGACACTGACAGCAGACACATCTGAAAAAAGTACAAATCATTTTGAAAATATTTAAATAATTCCCTATCTATATACTTGAAAATATAAATCAGATTCATTAATTCAAAGATAAATCCTGAGTGAACTTTTTCAAAATACCACATCTACTTTTGAACTTGAATCTATGCTATTTTGTCACACAATTTCTATGTTGATTGAGAATTTTACTGTGAACTTTATAAACACTCAAGGGAGTACCATTATGAATTGTTCAAACTGCTTCAGATACATAAGAAATAATAAAATCATTCCATTTTATTATTAAATTTCCACTGTGCTACTCAGGCCTGACAATGGAGAATCAAATATCACAAGCAATTTTTCTCTTTTTTCTTGTTTTTTTTTTGTTCTGATTTATGCTGTAGTTTAAGGAGCTACAATCTATTAAAATTTTTGCTTCCTTGATATAATTCAGGGCACTAGATTCTAGAAAAAATATAAGTAATGTCATATATGAAGTACCATGTTAGAGAATTGAATGCTAATATATAATTTTTAAATAAATGTCAACAAATTTTACTAAATTAAAAATTGAAAGAAATTTTGTTAGTATGACAAAAATTTTTATAAGATCATTGAGTATTAAAAAATATGAGGTAAGATTTCTTCACTTCAACATGCCTAACATGCAGTCTGATGGAGATGCCAACTAATACACTAACATTAGGAAAAGAAATAAAACCTAAACATAATGGAAATGAAGAAACCTAGCATTTATGTTGGAATGATAGTGATGTGAAAGTGTAACATACAGGAAAATTAATCATAAATAGCATTGATTGCTGATTGAATATCAGGTTAATGTGTGAACCACACTTTATTCAACTCAGTCATAACAGAATTTTAATTTTCAAAGACATTGGTTATATTACAAAATATGAAATACTTAGAAATATATTGTGAATTTTTCAAAACTTTATCCCCAGACATGTGTAACAGGAAAGCATTAAGTACATAAAAGTGCAATGAGTCATTAGATAAAAAATATATCTGTATCAAAGGGTCAATAATAATAACATATTAATATTTCAGACATTTCCACTGATACCATTCAATTGCAATCAAAATTCCACCATGTTTTTAGTAAAATCTGAAAATATTTGAAGAACTTACTATGCTTTGTAGAGACTTCTGGTGCATATTAATTTCTCTTGAAATTAGAAAATGTAGTTCATAGTGGTTTCTGAGTGAGTAATTCCTCACTGAATGGATACCTAGGTTATTGCTTGAAAAGATTTAGTTTAGACAGGAAGATCTTTAACAGTTAATGAGGATGGAAAAATTTTCACGAGAACATGCCATTAAAAAGAGAATAAATATAATCCAATTTTATTGTGCTATAAAGAGTAAAACAAATATCAATTTGGAATTATTGGACACATAAAAACACAAGAGTTTTAACTAGTTCCATGTGCTAATTTGGGTGGAAGCTGTGAGTAACAAGGAATTATGGAAACCACATAGAAAAATCATGCATTTTTGGTAGATGTGGAGCAGTGTGTGAAGTGTCCAGGCCATCAGTATGCAAACATGCAGAGAAAGCACTGCCTGAAAAGGTCTGTGACTTTTCTGGACCATGCAGACCCCTTGGGGAAGGCTTTGGCTGAAACTGCCCTGAGTCTCACTGTCCTCACAGCTGCTGTCCTTGGGCTCTTTGTGAAGCACTGAGACACTTCTATTGTCAAGGCCAGCAACAGGGCTCTCAGCCACACCTTGCTTATCTCCCGCAACTTCTGTTTCCTCTGCATCTTGCTTTTCATTGGCCATCCCAATACAGTCACCTACATCCTCCAGCAGACCACATTTTCAGTTGTCTTCACTGTGGTTTTTTCCACTGTCTCGGCCAAAACTATCACTGTGCTGCTGTCCTTTAATGTCACTGCTCCAGGCAATGATGGATGAATCAGCTACTGGTGTCAGGGGCAACAAACTGTATTATCCCCATCTGCTCCCTAATCCAAGTCACTTTTTGTGTCATCTGGGTGGTGACAAATCCACCCTACACTGACACAATTGCACACTCTGAGCATGGTCACAACATCATCATGTGCAACAAGGGCTCCCTCACTGCCTTCTATTGTATCCTGGGATACCTGGTCTCCCTTCCCATGCTCAGTTTCACTGTTGCATTCCTGGCCCAGAATCTGCCTGACACATTCAATGAAGCCAAGTTCCTGATGTTCAGCATGCTGGTGTTCTGCAGTGCATGGGTCACTTTCCTCCCTGTGCACCACAGCAGCAAGGAGAAGGTGAAGGTGGCCATGGAGGTCCACTCTATATTGGCCACCAGTGCAGGATTTCTGGGCAGCATCTTTGTCCATAGTGCTACATATTTTTGTTAAAACCCAAGAGAAATTCTCTTACTGGAATCAGGCATGGCATATTTTCCATGAGAAAAGAGCCTTTTTATCATTAAACATATTTGTTTTCTAATATATATTCTGAAATAAAAGCTAATCTGCATGTGAAATTGGATAATATATTCTATTACAGGAGATTTATATCCTTACTAAGTGATGCAACTTCCTTCTCTAACAACATAATGGTCAGTAGAAACTATAGTCCTCATTTCTAAGTTGAATTTTATTCTGTATATTTTGATTCCTATTTAAGTCATAATTCATTCAATTATTTCTATCATTTTACTCTCCACTTTGGCTTTCTCAATGTTTATCCCACTGATAATAAATTTCTTGCTGTATTTCACTGTGCTTCTGAATTTTTTTATTATTTGGTTGCTTTTTTCCTTTAGAAGCAGTGTCCTGTTTTTAATGTGCTGATTAAATATTGGTAGTTGTATGTGTATTTGTCTTCTTGCATTTGACATTTGCAATTAGTCACATTATTTTGGTACTTGGAATTAAACTCACAACCTTGTGCTTGCCAGAGAAGCGCTTATACCACTGAGATACATCTTTGAGTAGTTACATTAATTTTTAGTGGTCCTACATGGGTTGTAGGATTCTAGCATTGCCTAGCAATATGTAATATAAACTCTGTAGAATATATGATGCCAATGTATTGATGTATTGAATCCTTTGTGGGAGTAGTTGTACATATGCAGCAGAACATTTTGCTATCCCAGATTTGTATTTCCTTCTACTCTTATTGATTATTCTTTATTGACAATTATATATGCATATAATGCATATTTTAGTTTTACTATATATAGCTTGTACAGTACACTTTTTCATCATGTTTAACGTGCGCTAAACTAAAGTCAATATAGATCAAAGATTTAAACATTAAGACAGAAACACTAAACCTACTTGAGGATATTTTAAATGGGTTTTAGATAATACAACATGAAATGGTTCACCTTCCATATGTTTATTTCTATGTACCTATGGATATATATAATATATATATATATATATATATATATATATATATATGAGATTTTTTCTGGACATGGTTATAAAAATGTGTGATTCCAGTGCTCTGGGACAGTGAGACTGGAGATTCCAACTTTGAGCTCCACCTTTGATACTTGGAGCCTTAACAAGGAATTGTCTGAAAATTAACATTAAACAAGTCAGTAGATGTGTAGCTCATTGTGTTAATACATCCAGGTTTTGACTTCTGAGTCATTATTTTCTCTTTACATTTCTAAAATTAATAATTCCATTAATAAAGTTGAATATATCTTTCTGATTAAAATCTTAATTGCTCTCAGGGTTCAGATCTTTGACACTGTTGAGAGTGTATTTGAATTCAGTATTTGGCACATATTTTAAAACAAGGCTGTTTTGTCTTTGTGTTGGATTTTTGAGAGTGCATATGGCATAAAATATATTCCATAAATGAACAGATTGAAAGAGTGATTATGAGGATGGGTGGAAGGAAGTAGGCATGGGTGGGTGGAAAATAGTGTCAAAGGCATAAAAGGAAAGACTCATGGATACTTTGATGGGACTAAAGAGAGAAGGAGACTGAGGGAATAAACACAAAAACAAAATGTAGAGCTGGAGAATTTTATTGTTTTGTTGCTGTCTTCAGATGCTTCCAATACATTCCATCCAAACTTTAATACATTTAAAACACAAAATATAATAACTTGTCCTTGCCCCATCTGAAACCAACTTACAGTAATACAACTGCTCCCTTTATGTTCCACTCAAAGCTGCACAGCCTCAACTCCTGGCATGACTGATTCACTTGCTGAAAGAAACTCTTACCTGGGCTTTCAGCTTCCTCTCCTGTGTCTATATTTTCTGTATTTTCACTTTGCAGGGCTTC
>PVLA01014483.1:0-30329 GCA_004027455.1 Hydrochoerus hydrochaeris | reverse complement strand
TTTTATGTATGTATGTGCATGGGTTTATTATATATACATACTGAAAATGTATGAATATTTACATGAAACAGTGACTGATGCACTTATATATTGATGCAAACAATGGGAATCATTGTCATATAAAAGCTACCAAAACTTGAAATCCTAGATTAATATTTGCTACTTTGGAAGTTAATTTACTCAATACAAAGAAATGTGTGTTGCAGCACCTTGGTGGAGAAATCTGAACACGAACAGCTTCTTAGTGTGTTTGCCATGGCATTATCCTTTGGCTGGTGCCTGTAAATCTACACTATTTGCCTCTCTATGTAATTCATACATTTCACAAGCCATGGACTGTGGTCATTTGTAGGCCATTTAAAGCCAACAGCAGAAACTCGTCTTGGGACAACGTGGCACAAAGGGAATTTCTGGTGTTTTTTATGAGAATTGGAGTATGGAAAGCATGCCAGATCTCTATGATTCAGGACTGCAGGAGGTGAAAAAATGATGTTCCCCCTTTCCTTGTCTTTACATTGCTGTGGAAAAAACCAGGACTGAATCAGATTGAAGACATATAGCACTAAAGAGTTGGGAGGCAAATCTTTATTATGCTAGCAGGCTGGGAGAAACTGAATTCCAAATCACCAGCCCTGTCTTGGAGTTAAACAGACACTTATATATGTTTTAAGCAGGAAGTACAAAAGGCTGATAGCATGTTATTTTATAATTGATTATGTAGGCTGGGTCATATGTTATCAGACAGACTTGTTTTGGGTTGAAGGGAGTTTCTTAAGGTCAGGGGTTTGGTTTAGCATGGAGAATCAATTATTGTCTTAGACTGAGCTGCTCTGTCTCTGGGTGATGAGTCCTGGAAACCTTGAAACAAGTTAGCACAACAAGATGTGCTTTGTGCCTAAATTACAATATCTTACAATTTACAGCTAGCTTTGGAATCTCAAGGCTAGATGAATCTAAATGGGCTGAGCCTGCCTTTCCTGCTCTTAATATATTGTCAGGCTATAAATTTTAAATTTTCCTTTTTGACATCTTCTTCTTTTTAAATATATATTTAACTGTCTTAATCCTTTTAGAAACTTTCTCATGAAACTTCCTTCATCAAATTTGAAGAGTTATATTTTAAAAGCATTATAAGGATTCCAGTTTGTAAGACAGCTTGAAAAGAAGAACCGTGTTTCTGTGACCTTTAAAAAATGTTTATAAGTCCATGTTGTTGAGCGGTATTAATTCAATTATGAATTTGAATGTATTGGGTCTTACCAGGAGCTGTTCTGGACACTGGCAAGAAGGAGAGGATGGGGTTTACCCTTAGGGACTAACACTCTGAAGATCAAGGTGGTAAGCAAAACCTTGACCCTGAACGGTACTGCCTTGGACGTGAGGGAAGTGTCTCAGGCCACATTGAAGCAACATGGTCATGTGTACTGGCACCAAACTCTCAAATATATGTACCCAGATATATTTCTCTTGCTTTGTGTGACACGCTTGAACTTTCAAAATCTGAATTGAGTAACAGTACTTTTGGAAGATAGATGTTATTTTCAACCAAATTTAGAGATAAGGGCAAAGAAGATAATGAAGTGATGTCATGTCAGTTAGCCAGAAGGAATAGTCAATATCTAAGACCTGTCCTAAGATTATAAAGTCAAAATTTTTAATTTCAATTTTTTGTTTATTTAATTTTTTATATAAGTGAAGATGTTCATTAAAAACTTCAGAAAAGAATACATTTTTACCAAATGTATTTTCTTATCCCAATTCCTTTTTTTTAAAAAAAAATTTGAGATAGGGTCTCACTAAGTCACTAAACTGTCTAGGCTAGACTGGGAATTGAGATTCTCCTGCCTTAGTGTCCCAGAGTGCTGGAATCACAGGCATGTACCATCAGGATCAGCTAGTCTTTTTTCCCCCTCTTTGGAGGAGGTATGACATTTCACTCAACCAGCTTTTGCAGAGATGTTTAATATAAGTTTCATATGCAAAAAACCCTTTTCATTGTGGTGTTCATGAAGTCTACTTGGATTCAAAGAAGACTTGGTTGCATAGTCTAGCAAACAAGAATAATTTGAAAAGAAGTACAATGTCTAGTAGTTTCCCAAAAGTATACTAGAAGAGATTGTATCATGATCCACAGAAGCACTGATCTGTCTGGCAGGATCTTAGCACTGTCCCTTGATCATAATGATTTGTGAGATGCTGCTGTGCTGCCTGTTTTGGGTTCACAAAGCACAAACACTTTCAGACTGTTTACTTGTGTGCAGCCTTGGGCAGCACTCAAATGTCTGTATTCATTCTTTAAGAGAGGTCTAATGATGCCTAATCGGATAATGTATTAAAAGTATCTGACTCTAAGTAAATAATGTCCTGTTCCTGTTTTTTCTTTCTCTCTTGCTCTGAAAATATTTTTTACGCTAAAAGTGTCTATTTCACAATACGCGGATGAAAACAAGGTAGGCTCCAGCTCCTCACAAATATTGTCACTAAGGAAAAAAGACCTAAGAATGGGAGACTCAAGGGCAATGCACAGATTTTGGCAGAGTAGAAAGGAGGCTAGTGGTCACAACTCTGCTCAGTGAGGTCTGCAGATGTCATCTCTACCACAATGACTTAAGCAACTCCCCCACCCCACTGGGTAATTGCATGCGTGAAGAGTCCGAAGATCTTCAGATGGAGTTGAAGGTTATACTGGATTGAAAAGTGTCCTCCCCAGACTCATGCACAGCACAAACCCCAGAATAAGGCCCAACTTGAAATAGGATGTTTGCAGGTGTAATCAGTTAAGTTAAGGTGAGGTTGTGCTGGAGTAGGGTAGGCCTTAATCTAATGCCTCAGTGTGCTTAGGAGAGAAAAATTGGGATACAAACTCAGAAAGACCCATAGAAATAATGTTGATCTCAACATTCATTCTAGCCAGTTTTTATACCCAGATCTGACTTCATAGGACTGCTTAGTTTACAAAGTTAAACTTACCTTGCCCAGTTTTGCTTTCTGAGGAAAATCTTGAGTTAGTCTTTAGAACTAACTGTGGGGGCGCAGTAACCTTGAACTATCCAGAGGATGACAGTTAGCCTGCATGTTGCCCAAATGTATGAAGCTCTCATGTCCTCCTGCCAGAATATCTAGAAGCAGTAGGCCTCTGTTGCATTATTTTGACCCCAAATAAAATTTCGTTCACTAAATTATGTCTTCGTGGTTGTGCCTTAAGTTTACATCAAAGTATACCTTGAATTTTCTATGCAAGTCTTTCTTTCTCTTTTTTTTTTAATTTTGAAAACAAAACAAAAGAGGATACAAATTATACAGAATTTCAAAAAATAGTAGGAAATTAGCAGTAGTTAATATATTGCATATTGCTATTTTAGAAGTAGTTCTTCAGATTACAAGATCTAGGCATAAAAAAAGACCAAATGATCAAACAATGAAAGCACAAACTATTCTTTTTGATGAATTTACAGAGATTAGTAGATAGTTATCCATGTTGTGTATACATATATACACACACACACATATATATGCATGTATGTATGTATACCTATATACATATAATATTTTCCCTTTTTCTTTTTCTCCTTTCCCATATCCCAGATGTTTTCCCTTTTGAGTGTTTTCTTTGTCTTTCATTTACACAGTATCTAGTGTACATTTTGAATTGTATTACTCTTTTCAGGGCTTTTTTACACTAGGGAGACAATATTATATTTATACATGCAAGTTTAATTTATTTCACTTATGAGTATGGTCTCAAGTTGCATCTATTTACTTGTAAAAGCCTCAAATTTATCCTTCTATACAAATGAGTAATACTCAGTTGTATAAAAATACCACATATTTTTCATCCATTCCATGGATGGGCATTTGAGTTATTTCCAAGATGTATCTGTTACAAATTGTGCTGCTATAAACATGAATGAGCATAAATTTCTGCGACATGATGTTTTCATTTCTTCTGGGAAAATACTCAGAAGGGGAATAGTTGGATTGAATGGGACTTCCAATCCTAGTTTTTTGAGGAATCGCCAAAGTAATTTCCACAGTAGTTTTAAGAGTCTGCACTCCCACCAACAGTGGAGAAGGGTTCCTTTTTCCCCACAGCCCCACCAATGTTTGTTATTTCTTGATGGTAGCCTTCCTTGCTGGAAGGAGACAGAATGTCAGTGTTTTAATTTGTATTTTTGGACAGCTAGTGATGTTGAACATTTCTTCAAATATTTATTTGCCACTTATATTTCTTCATCTGAGAAGTGTGTGTTCATCTCAGATGGCCATTTTTGGAATGGGTCTTTGAATTTGGGGGGACCTGATGTTTTTCATTGCTTTATATGTTCTACATATGAGTCCTTTGTTGAGAGACAGTTGGCTAAAATTTGTTTCCATTCTGTGGGTTTTCTTTTTACTCTGTTGGTAAATTTTTTCGGAGTGCAAAAACTTTTTAATAAGAAGAGATCCCGGTTGTTGATTCTTTGAAGTATTTCATGTGCGGTTTGCATGAGTTCTTTGCCAATTCTTACGTCTTCAAGATTTCTATCTACCTTGTTTTCCAGTAGATTTAGTGTCTCTCTTTTAATATTTAGATTTTTGACCCATTTTGACTGTAGTTTAGAGGACAGTAATAGACGTGGGTCTAATTTTAGTCTTTGGCATGTGGAAAGATAATTTTTCCAGCAACTTTATTAAAGATGTTATCTTTCTTCCAGTGAACATGTTTAGCCCCTTTGTCAAAGATAAGGTAAGGTGGCTAAGTGTGTTTGTAGTTGTGTCTGTATCTTCTAGTCTATTGCACTGATCCTCAGGTCTGTGTTTTTTGCCAGTACCACTGCTGATTTTATCTCAGTAACTTTGTAGTATAATTTCAAGTCAGAGATTATGATGCCTCCTACCTTGCCTTCGTTGCAGAATTGCTTTTGCTATTCTATTTTGCATCTACTCAAGCATGTTCTATGGGGTAATATATGGTCTATTTTAGAGAATGTCCCATATGAAGCTGAGAAGAAAGTGTATTTTGATGTTATTGGGTGGAATGTGTATTTGATGTCATTGGGTCTCTTCTGATTCCAAATGAATTTTCTAGATCCAAATGTTTTCTCTAGATCTATGAGGTAAGTTAGTGGTATTTTGATTGGGATTGTATTAAATCTGTATAACAGTTTTGAGAGTATGGCTATATTCACTATGTTGGTTCTTCCTATCCAAGAACAACGTATATCTTTCCATTTTCTGACATCCTCTTCAATCTCTTTTTTTAGAGTACTATAGTTTTTGATATATAGAGTTTTTTACATCTTTTTTTTAGATTGATTGGTAAGTATTTCATTTTTTTGGATGCTATTTTGAAAGGTGTTATTTCCACAATTTATCTCAGTCAGTTTGTTGTTTGTTTACAGGAATGCTGTTGATATTTGAGTGTTGATTTTGTAACAGGCTATGCTGTTGAATTTGCTTATTAACTCTAGTAGCCTTTGGATGAATTTTGGGGTTTTCTTTGTAGAGTATCATGTCATCTGCAAATAATGATAATTTGATTTCTTCCTTTCCTATTCTTATTCCTTTAATTTTTCTCTCTTGTCTAATTGCTCTGGCTAACATTTCCAGAACTATATTGAATAGGAGTGGTGATAGTGGGCATCCTTGTCTTGTCCCTGATTTTAAAGTGAAATCTTTCAGTTTTTTGTCCATTTAGTATGATGTTAGCTGTTGGTTTGTCATAGATGGTTTTTATCAGATTTAGATAAAAACCATCTGTTCCAATTTTCTGTAGGGTTTTTATCATGAATGAGTATTTGACTTTCAAGAGCTTTTTCTGCATCTACTGAGGTGATCATAGGAATTTTATCTTTGTCTCTGTTGATGTGGTATATTCATTTATTGATTTATGTATGTTAAACCATCTCTGTATTCCTGGGATGTTCCTATTTGGTCATGGTGCATAATATTTTTGATGATTCACTGCACTATTTGCCAGTATTTTATTAAGGATTTTTCATCCATGTTCACTAGGGAGATTGGCCTGTAATTCTCTTTTTTGATTGTTTCTATGGTTTTGGTATTAGAGTAATACCTGCTTCCAGGAATGAGTTAGGGTGAATTTCTTCCCTTTCAATTTCATTAAAGATTTTTGAGGAGTATTGGTATTAAATCTTCTCTAAATTTCTTATACAATTTAGGTGTGAAGTCATTAGGACTTGGGCTTTTCTTTGTTGGTAAGTTTTTAATTATGTTTTCAATTTCAGTAACTGCTATTGGATTATTCAAAATTTTTATATTTTCTTGATTCAGTTTTGGTAATTCATACATTTCTAGGTATCTTCCCATTTCCTCTGTTTTCCACCTTATGTAAGCAAAAATTTTCAAAGTAGGTGTTGATGATCTTCTGAATTTCCAGAGGATCTATAGTAATTTCACCCTTTTAACTCACTGCATCACTTTGAGATTTTTTTCCCTTTTCTTGATAAGATTGGCTAAGGGTTTATCAATTTTGTTTATTCTTTCAATGAGCCAACTCTTCGATTCATTTATTCTTTGTATTGTTTGCTTAGTTTCAGTTGTGTTAATTTCTGCTCTGATCTTTATTCTTTTCTTCCTTCTATGAGTTTTGATCTTGACTTGCTCTCTTTTTCTAGAAGCGTGAGGTGCAGCATTAGGTTGTTTATTTGTGGTTGTTCTGCCTTTCTTATATGACAATTCATTGCTATATATTTCCCTCTTAAGATTGCTTTCATTGAATCCCACAGGTTCTGGTATTTTGTGCCTGCATTTTCACTGAAATGTAGATATTTTTAAATTTCTTCTTTAATTTCATCTGTGACCCACTGGTTGTTAAGGAAGGTATTACTCAATTTCCATGTGTTTATATAGGTTTTGAAGTTTCTTTTGCCATTAATTTCCAGTTTCAGCACACTATGATCAGTTAACATGCATGGGATAATTTAAATCCTTTTACATCTACTTAAGCATGTTCTATGGGCTAATATATGGTCTATTTTAGAAAACGTCCCATATGCAGCAAGAAGAATGTGTATTTTGATGTCACTGGGTGGAACACTCTGTAAAAGTCTAGTAAGTCCATTTGTTCACAGGTTTGATTCAGTTCTGTTATTTTTTTTTGCTAACTTTTTGTCTAGCTGATCTATCTCTTTGTGACAGTGTGGTATTAAGGTCCCCCATTACAATTGTGCTGTTGCATATTTGATTTTTCATGTCTATTAGTATTTGGCTTATTTAGTTGGATGTTCCTGTATTTGGTGCATATATATTTATGATTATGATCGCTTCCTGTTGAATTTTATCCTATCAAGTATGTAGTGACCTTCTCTATCTCTTTTGATCACATTTGATATGAAGTTCATATCACAAACAGAATAGCTACCCCTGCTTTTTTCTCGGTTCCTGTTGCGTGGAATATTGTTTTTTATCCTTTGATTATCAGTTTATGAGTTTCTTTTTGAGTTAGTTTTGTTTTTTGTATACAGCATACTATTGGATCCTGTTTCTTGATCCATTCTATCACTCTATTTCTTTTAATTTGTACACTGAGGTCATTTACAATGATGGATATAACTAATATGTACAGGCTTAACTTTGTCATATTATTTTCCTGTTGTTGGTTTACTGCTTTACCCCCTTGTTTAATTGCTTGCCATGCCAGATGGATTCTTTCTGTTGTTCTGTGAATTTTGGTTATTTTTATTTCTGTCTTGAATATTTTCCATTACTCTTTCTAGGGTTGGTTTGGTGGATATGAACTTCTTCAGTTGTTCTTTCTCATGGAAGTATCTTATTTCTCCATTAATTCTGAATGAAATTTTGCAGGGTACAACAATCTGTGTTGAAAGTTATTTTCTTTCAGGAACTGAAATACTTCATCCTATGCTTGTCTTGAGGGTTTGTGTTGAGAAGTTGGCTGTGATTTTAATGGGTTTTCCTTGATAGATGAGATGTTTCTTTTCTTAGTAGCTTTTAGTATTCAGTTTTTATGCCGAACTTTTGAGGATCTTAATAAGAAGTAGATTTATTTTTGTTATGGCTGTTGGAGGTCTATATTTATCACTTATCTGTATATTAGATTCTTTTCCCATGCTTGGGAAATTTTCTGCTACTATTTTTGCAAATAGTTTTTTAATGTCATTTGCATTGACTCCTGCATTTTCATTGACACCTATCAGTTTTATATTATTTTTCTTTGCACCGTTTTGGAACTATGGAATTGCTATTCATGGCCTTGTAATTTTTAAGAGTTCTTTCATGAATGCTAGCTGCCATTCTGTCTTCAAGGTCTCAAAGTCTACCTTCAGTTTTTTCAGGCTGTTTTGCCAGCTTTCAATGAAATTTTTAATTTCCTGGATATCTCTTTGAATTTGTTTCATGCATTCTATTTCTTTACTATATTTTTCATTCAAGGTTTCAATCATTTTCCCATGCTCCTGTATGTTTTTATTATCTATGTCTTTTCTAGCTATGCTGATCAACTCCTTCATAATGATTGTCATTTCTTTTTTTATTTAAAGAAAAAAAATGAAACAGAAATAGGGTAGAAATAATACAAAATTTCAAACAAAAACAAAAACCAGTAAGAAATCACTAGTTGACAATTACATATTTTCTTCCTAAAAGTAGTTGTTCAAGTTACAAAAGTAAAGCATACAAAGTAGACATTTAAACAGTGAGACTGCAATTAGCTCTGTTCATCTATCCAACAAAAACTTAGTAATATGGTCATGAATCCCACACACTCAAACATACATGCAGTTATATCCTTTAGAATACTTTCTTTTCCCCTCTCTTTTTTTACAATAACTATAATCAATTCTCATAAACTGTTTAGAAGTTCTACACATGTATAAGTCTCCACATGCATACCTATCATTTTTGTATTAGAGGGAAAAACAAACCAAAACACGTCAACAATACAAATTCCTAGAGAAACACAAAATGAAAAGGACATATAAAACCACAATACTAGGTGATCTATGGTAGTCACCAGGATGTCTCCTGTTATTCTCAATAAAATTGTCTATATTTTCAGGCATAGTATAATTAAACTTAGCAGTACATAGCACTATTAATAAAAACCAAACATTGGAGATATTATAGGACTTCAAAGGCAGTTAATAATCAAACCAGAATGGGTATCCTGTTGAATCTTGTCATCTTCAGAGTAGTTGCCTTTACTCTTAGACTTGATACTACCAAGCATACCAGATTCAAATAGAATCAGTCAAGACAAAACAGTGATATAGCCAATCTTCTCTGCCTCATCTATGCTATGCTATTTTTCTGTCACTGTTGTTTACTTTTCTCCTTCATGCCACTGTCTGCCCTTTTCATTGAGGCCTTTCCGCCATTGTTCCTGGAATCCTGGTGATTTTCTTTCTCTCTAGAATGTCCTTCAGTATTCTTTGCAGGGTTGGATTGGTGGTCATGAACTCCCCCAGTTGCTCTTTGTCACGGAAATATCTTGTCTCTCCATTAATTTGGAGAGACAGTTTTGCAGAGCACATCAATCTGGGTTGGAGGTTATTTTCTTTCAGGGCTTGGAATATTTCACTCCAAGATTTTCTTGATTCAATAGTTTGCATTGAGAAGTCCGCTATGATTTTGATGAGTTTTCTTCTAAAGGTAATCTGTTTCTTTTCTCTGACTGCTTTTAATATTCTGTTCTTGTGATGGATTTCTGGGATTCTGATTATTAGATGTCTAGGTGTAGATCTGTTTTGGTTTTAGCTGGCTGGAGTTCTGTATGCCTCATATATCTGAACATCACTTCTGTTTCCTATGCTTGGGAAATTTTCCTTAATTATTTCTGTGAATAGCCTTTTAATTTCATTTGTATTTGTCCCTGCTTCTTTGTTCATATTTTTTATTCTCAAGTTATAAATCCTGTTGTCATCTTCTAGTCTTTATATCATTACTTCCTGGTTTCTTGTTATTTTTAAGAGATCCTTCCTCTCATGATCATACATTGCAAATCTATTTTAAAGTTTTGAAAGTCTGTCTTTAGTGTCTGCTAAGAAGTTTTTCCAGCTTTCAATGGAGTTTTTAATTTCCTGATATTCTCTTTGGATCTGTTTCATGTATTCTAGATTTTGTTTATATTCTTCATCAAAGGCTTCTCTCCTTTCTCTGGGTTCCTCCATTCCTCCATTTTTGTCTTCTTGAGCAGTGCCCAGCATTTCTTTTATTAATCTTCTTATATCTTGCTTCACTTGAGTTAGAATTTCAGATTTAAGTTAATCAATGAGATCACGGAAGTATTTCTTTATTTCTGTTGAGGCCATGTCTGATATTGCATGTTTGCTGCTCTCAATTTCCTCTGTACTCACCCCTCCTGTGATTATTTTCCCTGGGTCAGCAGTTGGAGGCTTTTTGTTATTTCTCTGTCTTGTCATGTTTCTGGTTTCTTTCAGACAGGTGGAGGTCTCAGAACCTTTATGTATTGCTTACAGGTCCTCTGCACCTTACTGGTTAGGGCAGTGCTGCCCTCTCCTGTTTGTTGTTGATCTGGGAGGTGCACGCAGGGGTGGTGTGAGCCAGCCCCTCCCCTTTCAATCAATGAGTGTTTTCAGAACATTTGTGTGTGCCCTGTGAACATCATAGGTTCGGGACAGCTTCATCCCTGGCTATTGGGTCCTGACCAGTGGGATGGCCCAGCCCAAGCAGATCTTACCAATTCACTTTGGGCCAGGAGCCACCAACTGAAGCCACCTCAGCTGTTGATTCAAGCCTGTCCTGCCCAAATCCAATATGTCATCTAGCCAGTCATCTTGCTCTGGGGAATCCAGTTCTCAACACTCACCAAAGTCTGTGCATCTTGGTTTGTCATCTCCATTCCTAGTCGCAGTGCCTCCTCTCACCAATTGTCTCGAGCTCACCAACCCCCACTCTCAGTGGGGATGCAATTTTAGTTTGATCATGAGTTACCCGACTCTAAGATGTGCCCAGCACAGCTACCAGAGTGTGCCCAGCTCCAGCCCTCCATCCATGCTTCTTCTTTTTTTATTTTATTTTTTTCTTTTTCCTCAGTTTCTTCCTGGGTAATGAGAATTCCTCTCCTTTCATCTGGTCTTCTCTATGGTGTCAGATTCTAGCATCTGAGTTGTTTTTTCTCAGAGAGGCTCTCTATTGTGCTACCTATCAATCAGCCATCTTGGATCTCTCTCTGTCATTTCTTTCTTTACCTGAGAGATTATTTCTAGTATGATTTCCTTTATAGCCTCATGGATTTGTTTCCTTATTTCACTTCTATATTTTCAGAAATTTCAAGTGTGTAACTTCCTATGTCCTCTGTTTCTCTGTCTTCTGTACTTGTTCTGGATGGGCTAGGCTTTTGAGATTGCATTTTGCTTTTTTGTTTTTTTCATTTTCACCTCGTGGGTTAATATTTTGATCTTTTCAGTCTCAGTAATCTCAACTATCCATGGTATGTGTCTTAGGGTCCTACTGTGTGGCTGATGTTCACCCAGTTGCTGAGTTCTTCAGTGTAGGGGAAGGCCCAGTCACTTGAATTCCTCTTATCAGGCCAACTAGGTGAGTCCTATATTCTTCTTAGGTTGACTAGTCTAAGAGTATTGATGTGAATCAATCGTTAGTTCATACTGTTACTGTAGCTTCAGACTGTTTTAGGTCACCAGTCCCACCTGTCTATGGTGTGCATCCCAGCCTGTACCTTACTGTGTCACTGGGGGTCTTATATACCCTTTAAGGTTCCTCTGGGCTTGTGATCCCTTGCTGGCACTCTCACCAGCCCATCCATGGTTTTCTGTATGGAAAAAGGACTCACCCATGCTCTCACCAGCTTTCCAAAGTCCTCTGTGTGGGAGGAGGGTTTGCTGAGGCTTCTTTGATCCATTGAGTTCCTCTGTTTTGGGGGGTATTCACTGTACTCTTCTTGGCCTACCAAGATCCTCCGGTTGGGGAGGGGTGTTGCCAAGGCTCGCACCTGCCGACTGAGATATTGCAGGTGGTGGAAAAGATGGCTGATGGTCCATGAAGGTGGTGAGGTCTTTCAGGTGTGGGGCAGGGGTGGCTAAGGCTCCCCTCAGCTGCTGAGGTCTTTTGCAAATTTTTCTTAATATGCAGATATTTCCAAGGATGTAGTTCACATGTCACAAAGAATTATCTTTATGTACTGGTAAAATATGGAATTCAGTTAAATTAGTCTTGTTTCTTTGGAAAAACTAGTGCACTGATTATTTTTTCCTCTTTTCTCTGGATGGCTAGGGGTATGATGTCAAATTTCTAAGTGTTTGGTGGCTTGAGGTCTATTTTAGTTACTTGTTTCACTCACCGCCTTTCTTATGTTTTTTCTCTTATTTTTTCAAGTCCTCAGATTTCTATTATTCATTTCCAATTTTATGAATATTTTTATTTGTCTTCATGTACTCATAGCTTCTAGTATTTTTCTTTAGTCATAATGAGTACTTTATCATACATGTTCATTTTCTCTCAAATGCAAACTGTCCTCCAATCTCCTGGGTCTTCTACAAAAGACTTTTATGCCAGAGAAGTCCTGCTCTGGTTTAGCTGTCTGGAAAATTTTCAATTACTTTTCAAGATTCAGTCAGAGATGGTGGATAATTTTGTGAAGTTTCTGCAGTTATTATGGAAGACTCAATGAATGTTGTTTTTATACCTTCTGTTGTCACCTTTTCCCTCTCAACCTAAATGTCTGACTTGTCTTTACTGCATAGCAATTGTAATGAAACAATGGATGGAGTGATTACAGTTTCTACTGGCTGTGGTTTAGCCAAGACTTATTTTTCACTAACTGTGGGCTGTTTTTTCTTTTATTATTATTGGTGGTAACTGCTGTTTTCTTTGTCTCCCAGCTGCCCTACCTAGATTGTAGTAGGAAAATTCTATATTTTATCAACATCGATGTCAACACAGAGCAAAGGTGCTCAAGAGCCTTATGATAAATGAAAGCTCCTGTAATAGTTTTGGGTTAACTGTTTTGTATGTTCCTAAAATTGTGACCCATATTACTAAAAATAAACTTTTAAAATTTATTGACTATAGTAAAAATTCATAATTAGTTTCAGTGAGACTAATTAGTTTCCTGGTTTCTGGTTACTAACTGGAAAGCCAGTGTACATGCTTACAATGCAGTAAGTTACTTATAGCTGGGAGCTTCTTCAGTGCTTTGGCAGAGTTCTGGTCTCTTTACCTGTGCAAATGCCAAAACTGTAGAATGTGTAATATTTGTTATGCTAGTTATATATATATATATATATATATATATATATATATATGGTATTGAAATAATATTATTCCTAGGTTACAGTGCATTGACCAAGACCATTTATGTCTGTTACATTTTTCATATCCTTGCACTTTCATTAAAATTGATTTTGCAATGCTGGAGGAGAAGAAATCCAGGAAATTGCAGATATTCACAAAATTTATTTCAGCTGTAGAAGTTTAGTTCAGACAAATCCGTGGAACAAATCACTTGTTGGTTGATATCTTTTGAATTCATGTACCTAAGCATTTATGATTTTAATGAGGATCCATCTCACAAAACTCATCATAGTACCACATGAATACTAATGAGACATTACTGTAGAATTTACAGTCTGAGATTGTTTTCTAAGAAGAGAGGTAAAACCTAAGTAGTGACTTGTTTTAAATAATGGCTATATTGGTTAGCTTTCCCATTGTTGAGACACAATATCCAATACACAAAACTTGAAAAAGGAAAAATTTTAGCTTATGGTCTGGAGGATTCAGTCCCTGAGCAGCTGGTTCCAATGCAAGAATATCACAGGGAAAGGATGTAGTGGAGTTAGGCTGTGCAGTTTGTTTTAGATGGGAAACAGACCAGGGGCACAGTTATAGGAAGGAAATGTGAAGGATCATATATAATACCCAGGACCATCCCTGCAGACACAGAAGCATGTTCTACTAATCTGCTAGATGATTTTTAATCCAATGAAGTTGACATATTAGGTTTAAATATCATAATGGTGTTTGCTGAAATTTTTGATTTGTGTCAAAATCCTGGAATTTTTAAGTGTAGGAAATTCTTCTAGAAGATTATAAAAAATAGCCATTTTTTAAATAATTAGTGATGCTTTGGAAACATTATGATAATTTTATTATTTGGTTAACATAGAAGGTGGGGAGGAGTTGAGGGCATGAGTTTAACCTGTTTGGCCATTGTCTTTTGAGAGTAGATAAAAGGACCTTCCACACTAGTCTTTTTTGGACATTTCTTTGATTCTGGAGTCAGCAATGACTCCCTGAGTACAATCTTTTTTTCTTCTCTCCTGTTTTCAGAGCAGAACTCAGGGCCTTGCATGTGCTTGGTAAGTGCTCTGCCACTGAACTCACCCCAGTGCAATCTCTCTGTTCATCCTGATTGGGAAAATTGAGTGTGGATACCAAGGACTCTAGAGTAGCAAAGGAAGGTACAAATAGAGGTTAGGAAGTCCAAGATTTTACAAAAGTTTGTCTTTAGGACAATAATCCCAAAACCATTGGCACTCTGAAGCCATCCAGCTGCTGGGTCTCAGTTATGGGCTGTCTCTCTTGCTAGAGATCAATGCAACAAGCAAGTTGGCTCCTAAATAAAAAGACATGGCACCAGCATGTGTTGAAATGTGTTCTGGGTTTAAAATGTTAGCAGTGTAGCAGGAGATATTTCTTGTCTTCTGGATGAAGATTTGGAAAAAGAAAAAAATTCAAAATAAGTGAGAGATTGTATGGGTCAAATTCCTTTCTGGGGAGTTGTTTATAAATACTGGAACTGGTGATTATGTTTGAAAATAAAATTGAAATGAAACAGTATAAGCCCAGGCTCTTTCAGCCTGGGCTTCAGGGAGGCCTTTGGGCCCTCAGCACATTGGGTATGGTGAGTCATGGCTGAATATCTGTGCAAGTCACTTTTCCATCACAGGAGAGGCCAAGATCTAGATTGTGAAGCTTATGATCCCATGAGGTGTTGACTGTGACTCATGGAAAGTGCTTCCCCTTCTGTCTGTGGGATATTTCATATGGACAATCCATTACTTCTTGAGAAGAAGGAAGGAAACAGCAAGAATTATATAAATATGGGTTAAATATCACTTCCTATCTCTTGATTTCAGGCATAGCAGAAGGAGTGATGTATTTAGATCAGCCCCTACCATATGCACCCAGGATATCATCACATTAGACATAAAGGAATCCAAAAAAGCCCAGCCTTTTACTGTGATCACCTCAAATGCAGAGCCCAATAATAACTGACTAATGACTATATTCAGAATCAGTGATAAATATTTACTAACTATAAGGCAAGAACTGGATTAGGGAGTCTCATGAAAGAGACCCTCAGAAAGCACAATAGTGCTGGACTCCATCCTCACCTGCCCCTGACTAAGGTTTACTTCCATGTAGAGACAAGGCTGTTACCAGTGCAGAGAGCACTCAGTAAGTTTGTTTGCTGGTTCAAGTGTCCAAGGATAAGGTTGTGGAGGGAACGGCTCCCTGGGGTGATGTTAAGAGATGTGACTTTGCCCAACACTGCCCTTCAGATACTGATGGGAAAGTCATCAAGCTTAAAACAGAATCTGAGGTTGTTTTGGTGGCTAAGAAATAAAGTATAGATGAACCTAAAAATGATATACTTCAAGATTCTAAAGAAAAATTTGAAACGTTAGGTACCTGTGTGAAGACAAATTCCACATAAGTCAAAATTAGAAATGTTTTAGAAAAGAAAAAAAGTGGAAAAGAAAGATAATGAGGTAAAAATATTTTTTTGTAGTATTTTAAAAACTGAGATAAACCACAGAGAAAAAGATTCTATCAGGTAAGTGCTTCAAAAATTGGGATCTACAATGAGATTATGAGCAGAATTGGTACTGTGGGAGAATGAATCATGCACACTTGAAGTGATTGTCTGGAATTCTGAGCAAATAGAAAAAAGATGAATGGACTTGGTAAGAGGTTAGGAGGTTAGTTATAGTTAATTAAAATTGTGAATAGTAATTTGAATAAGACTAATGAAGATGACTATGTAAAACAACAAAAATTATTATGTCCCTACCACCTTGTTTTGAAAGCCTACATTGTTACTGTTTTGGGCTCTTAGATATAGTTATTTGTTGTTTTGCTTTTCCCTCTAACGTAGAAAGGATAGATGTACATGGTATAGGCTTATATATGCCTAGAAATTCACCTAAAGGGTTTACTATAATTGATTTTAGTATGTGTGATAGGATGAACAACTACACTTAAGAAAACAAGACACTGTTGTAGTCACTGGTGATTTCCTATAATTTTTATTTGAAAGCCAATAATGCTTTTATTCTTGGCTTTAATTGGTTTTAGTCTGTTTTCAATTATTTGGTTCCAATACGTATCAAGATATAGACAGCTATTTTGAAGAAAACAAGAGACATTATGGTAGCCATTATTGCTTCCCTAGTGTCTGGTCTTGAAAGCTCTTAAGGCTCTAGTTCTTGTGTTTTGATTTCTTTTATACTATTTTGATGTGTATTAATTTATTGTGTGTGAAGGCATGGACAATTATTTTGAAGAAAACAAGAAACATTATGGTAGCCACTTTTGATTTCCTGCTGCCTCTTTCTGAAATCTTGTGTTATTTGCATTGTTTTACTCTGCTCTGCTCTGCTTTGTTCTATTCTGTTTTGGTGTGCTTTTAAAAAAAATTTTATTTAAAGAAAAAAAAACAGAAAGAGGGTAGAAATAATACATAATTTAAAAAAAAACAGTAAGAAATCACTAGTTGATAATTAGGTATTTTCCTCTTAGAAGTAATTGTTCAAGTTACAAAAGTAAAGCATATAAAGTAGACATTTAAACAGTGAGACTTTAATCAGTTCTGGTCATATCCAACAAAAACTTTTTAATATGGTTATCAATCTTACACACTTAACTATACATGCAGTTATATTCTTTAGAATATTTTCTTTTCCTCTCTTTTTTTTACAATAACTACAATCAATTCTTGTAAACTGTTTAGAAATTCTACACATGTATAAATCTCTACATGTATACATATCCTTTCTGTATTAGAGGGAAAAACAAATCAAAACAAGTCAACAATACAAATTCCTAGAAAAACACTAAATGAAAAGGACATATAAAACCACAATGCTAGGTGATCTATAGTAGTTACTATGATGTCTCTTGTTATTTTCAATAAAATTGTCTTGTCATCAGGCATAGTATTATTAAACTTAGCAGTACATAGTAATATTAATAAAAACAAGGAGAAGACAACAAGATGGCCAAGCAGTGAGCAACAAAATACAGAGCCTCTGGGGAGAAACAACTCATACGCCAGAATAAAACACCCTGGAGAGACCCAGACGGAGTGAGATGGATCCTCTTGACACAGGAAGAAATTAAAACATAAAAAAGCTCATTAAATACATTGGGACTACAACTGGAACAGCTAAAAATTATGGGACACAGTGTTTTCACTGTGACCAGCCATGTTTACACTGACCTGAATTTGCACCAGTCTGAATCCACCACAGCTGTCAGAGCCACCCAAACTTGTTCCCACCACCACTCACGGGAAGCACAGCAGCACTGAAGTCAGGGGTTGGTGAGCCCAATGGAAAGTGGAGCCGGCAAAGGGACCTTCATTAATTCACGGTCAGTGCAGGGATTAGGACCCCCCCCCTCCCACAGGAAGGGCACAATCAAATGGGCGACATGTTGGAACCTGGCAGGAGGAGCCTGAACTGGGAGCAACAGTGACTTCAGTTAGTTCTTCCCTCCCCAAAGCAGATTCATGGGATTTGCTTGGACTGGGCTGCACCCCTGGCCAGATCCAATGAGCCATCCCAAATTGATTCCCTGTGCCTAGCAAGCACTAACTGGGGGAAGGCCTCTGCAGTTTGGTTGGCCCAGTGGGGAGGGGCAGGCATAGGTACTGCTGCTTTCACCTCAGTGATAAAAGCAGTCAAGAGAGGGCAGAGATCCCTTGCAAGTGTGCTTCAGAGGAAACATGGCCAACAGGGAAGGGGGCTGGGACCTTCACTGTAACCTGAGTGGAGGAAGCCAGGACCATGACAGGAGAGAGAGGCAGGAAGAGGCCCCTGGTCCAGAACCCTGAGAGCCCTGATCCAGGAGAGGGAAAAACAAGGGCAACTGAGGGAAGCAAATGCACAATAGCAGATGTGGCTTCAATGGACATTAAAAGATATCTTTGGGACCTTGTAGATGAGCTCAAAACTGAAATATTAAATCAGGTAAAGCAAGATAGGAGTAGAGTAATAAAAGAAATGCTCTCAGGGAGCATCTCTCAGAAAGATACAGATGGAAGAAGGGAGGAACACAAAAAAGAGAGATACATTCGATAAAGAATGTAAAGAAAATATAGAATATATGAAGCAGATTCAAAGAGATTACCAGGAAATTAAAAACTCCATTGAAAGCTGGTAAAACTCCTTAAAAGAAACTAAGGCTAGACTATCAAAACTTGAAGACAAGTTTGCAATATGTGATCATGAAAGGAAACATCTCTTAAAAATAACAAGGAAACAGGCAGTAACAATACAAAGGCTAGAAGATGACAGAAGAATCTACAATTTAAGAATAAGAAATGTGAACAAAGATGCAGGAATACATACAGGCGAATTACAAAGGTTATTCATGGAAATAATTAAGGAAAACTTCTCAAGCATGGGAAAAGAAAATGACATTCGGTTATGTGAGGCATACAGAACTCCAGCCACCTACAACCAAAACAGATCTACGCCCATACATATAATAATCAAGATATCAGAAATTCAATATAAAAACAGAATATTAAAAGCCATTAGAGAAAACAGATTACCTCTAAAGGTAAGCCCATCAGAATCATGGCTGACTTCTCGACACAGACCATCAGATCAAGAAGAGCTTGGAGTGAAGTATTCCAAGACCTGAAAGAAAATAACCTCCAGCCCAGATTGATGTACCCTACAAAACTGTCACTAGAAATTAATGGAGAAACAAGATGTTTCCATGACAAAGAGGAACTGGGGAAGTTTGTGACCACCAATCCAACCCTACAGAGAATACTGAAGGACATTCTAGAGAGAGAGAAAAAATACCAGGATTTTAGGAACAGTGGCAGAAAGGCCTCAATGAGTGGGGCAGGCAGTAGAATGAAGGAGAAAAGTAGACAAACAGGCAGAAAAATAGCATAGCAGAAATGAGGCAGAGAAGGATAACTAGAATCTCTAATACAGATGGCCTTGATACACTATATTGTTAATAACGCACCAGGATTTAAAACCCACATTGCTCACACTACTATGCTTAGTCATTCTACCTGTACTAGATTTGAGGGCACAGACACTAATCCCCAAAATAACAGGATATAGTACGGTAATCATCCTTAATTTTCTATTAACTTAATCTAAACCTGTGTAAAGCCTACACTGTTTTACCATGACTGACTGTAATATAATCTAGTTTGTTGGATTGCTGTTTTGTATTGATAGATTTTATTCAAAGCTGTTATAATTGATAGTATCAAGTCTGAGAGTATAGGCAACTGCACTTAAGATGACAAGATTCACTAGAATATCTACTCTGGTTTGATTATTACCTGCCTTTGAAGTTTTATACTGTCTACAATGTTTTATTTTTTACTAATATTGTTATGTAGTGCTATATGCAATTATACTGCTATATTCATTTATGCCTGATGATATAGGCAATTCTATTGAAGATAATAAGAAATAACACAGCAATCATTGTAGATCACCTTGTACTGTGGTTTTATATGACTTTTGGTTTCATGTTTTTATAGGAATTTGTTTTGTTTTGTCTTACTAAATTTTGTTTTTCCCTCTAATATAGAAAGAATAGAAATATATGTAGAGACTCATGTATGTGTAGCTGTTTACACTCTCACTGTTTGACTATCTACTTTGTATGCCTTAATTTTGTAACTTGAACAACTATTTCTAAGAGGACAATATGTAATTTATCAACTAGTGATTTCTTATTGTTTATCTTTTTTCTGAAATTCTGTATTATCTCTACCCTTTACATGCTTTTTTTTCTCTTTAAATAAAAATTAAAAAAACAAACAAACATTAGAGATATTATAGGGCTTAAAAGGCAGTTAATAATCAAACCAGAATGGGTATCCTATTGAATCTTGTCATCTTCAGAGTAGTTACCTTTACTCTTAGACTTGATACTATCAAGCATACCAGATTCAAATAAAACCAGTCAAGACAAAACAGTGATATAGCCAATCTTCTCTGCCTCATCTATGCTATGCTATTTTTCTGTCACTGTTGTTTACTTTTCTCCTTCATGCCACTGTCTGCCCTTTTCATTGAGGCCTTTCCGCCATTGTTCCTGGAATCTTCATGATTTTCTTCTGTCTAGAATGTCCTTCAATATTCTTTGCAGGGTTGGATTGGTGGTCATGAACTCCCCCAGTTGCTCTTTGTCACGGAAATATCTTGTCTCTCCATTAATTTGGAGAGACAGTTTTGCAGAGCACATCAATCTGGGTTGGAGGTTATTTTCTTTCAGGGCTTGGAATATTTCACTGCAAGCTCTTCTTGATTTGACAGGTTGCATTGAGAAGTCTGCTATGATTTTGATGAGTTTTCTTCTAAAGGTAATCTGTTTATTTTCTCTGACTGCTTTTAATATTCTGTTCTTGTGATGGATTTCTGGGATTCTGATTATTAGATGTCTAGGTGTAGATCTGTTTTGGTTTCAGCTGGCTGGAGTTCTGTATGCCTCATATATCTGAACATCACTTCTGTTTCCTATGCTTGGGAAATTTTCCTTAATTATTTCTGTGAATAGCCTTTTAATTTCATTTGTATTTGTCCCTGCTTCTTCATTCACATTTTTTATTCTTAAGTTATAAATCCTGTTGCCATCTTCTAGTCTTTATATCATTACTTCCTGGTTCCTTGTTATTTTTAGAGTTCCTTCCTTTCAGGATTATACACTGCAAATCTATCTTCAAGCTTTTAAAGTCTGTCTTTAGTTTCTGTTAAGAAGTTTGCTAGCTTTCAGTGGAGTTTTTAATTTCCTAATATCCTCTTTGGATCTGTTTCATGTATTCTAGATTTTATTTATATTCTTCATCAAAGGCTTCTCTCCTTTCTCTGGGTTCCTCTATTCTTCCATTTTTGTCTTCTTGAGGAGTGCCTAGCATTTCTTTTATTAATCTTATATCTTGCTTCACCTGAGTTAGAATTTCAGATTTAAGTTTGTCGATGAGGTCATGGAAGTATTTCTTTATTTCTGTTGAGGCCATGCCTGATATTGCATGTTTGCTGCCCTTGATCTCCTCTGTATTTACCTCTCCTGGACTTATTTTCCCTGTGTCAGTGGTTGGAGGCTTTTTGTTATTTCTCTGTCTTGTCGTGTTTCTGGCTTCTTTCATGCAGGTGAGGTCTCAGGTCCTTTTCATATTGTTTGCTGTTTTTCTGAAGTGTACTGGCTAGGGGATTGTTCCCCTTCCCAGTTTTCTGTTGATCTGTGAGGTCCACGCAGGGATGATGTGGGCTGGCCCCTCCCCTCTAAGCCAGTCAACCAGTGAGTTTCTCCAGCATGTTAGTCTGTGCCCTGCGATGTCACAGGTTTAGGACAGCCTCATCCCTGGCTATTTGGTCCTGACCAGGAGCGTGGCCCAGCCCAAGTAGATTCCACCAATCCACTTTGGACCTGGAGCCACTGAATGATGGCGCTTTAGTTGTTGATTCAAGCCTGTCCTCCACAACTCCAATATGTCTTCTAGCTGGTTACCCCACTCTGGGGAACCCAGTTCTCAGCACTCACCAAAGTCCGTGCAGCTCAGTTCACTGTTTCCACTCCCTGTTGCAGTGCCTCCTGCTGCCAAGGGTCTTGGGCTTACCAACACCCACTCTCAGCAGGGCCTTTATCTCAGCTCGATCATGAGTTGCCTAACTCTTAAGACATGCCCATTACAGTGACAGGAACATGCTCAGCTCCAGTCCTCTGTCCATGCTTCTTTTTTTTCTTTTCTTTTTCTTTTTCCTCAGTTTCTTCCTGGGTCATGAGAATTTCTCTCCTTTCATCTAGTCTTCTCCTAGCATCTGAGTTGTTAAATTCTAGCATCTGAGTTGTTTTTCTCAGAGAGGCTCTCTATCATGCTACCTATCAATCTGCTATCTTTTCTTCTTTGCTTTGTTTTGTTTTATTATCTTCTAAAAATATTGTGAATAGAAGGGAAAAATCATCTCATAATACTGTAAGAACCAACTTATTAACTGGTATTGCTGATAAAAATAAAATAAAATAAATTCAAGGTAATTATAAAAAAATTCCTAAATGAAGTGGAAATAGGGTAAACACTGAAAGGACACACTAAGACAGAACCAAAAACAAAAAAGAGGTTGTGATCTTGTGGTACATATGCTGGCCCTGCTGGCCTCCAGAAGGATATAAACTAGATGACTGAAGATTTGAATAACAATACTATCAAGGATGACAATATATGCATATGTGTATGTGATAGAATTCTGAACCTTCACTGTGACTCTACCCATCATTGTATTCCAGAATGCAGAAAATATAGAATGTTTTCAGCATTGGCTGAACTAGCAAGGAAAGCTCAATATATGTGTAAATTGGAAACTTCTTCCCTGTTTTCTGTCTTCCTGGTGTTGGTTCCACATGTAGCTACATAAACGGAGTCTAGGGGAAGTGTACCTGGAGATAACCCCACATTGATAGGATGGACATGAGTACCAATGAAATAGGTAGGATGCAAACCATAACCTTGTACACTTGAAAGCAGTTGATTGGTGGGTCATAGAAATAACTGTGAAGAGGGTTGCCATAAAGTTAATCAAAGAAAGATTGAAGGGGTGTCATATAAGTTATAAAAATTCCAGGGAATCAAACTCATTAAAGAAACATGTAGAAATAAAAAGCATGGATAAGGTTACTACGTTCCATCTGGGCATGGTTACTGTTAGTTCAGCACTGTGATAAGCTGGGGCAGGATGATCACAAACTGAAGCCTTGCTTAGTCAATTTACCAAGAACTTGTATGTTTCAAAGTTTTAAAAATTCATTGCATGGTACAGCCAAAAGAAAAATTAGACCTGAGGATGGAACAGAATAAAAGATGCAGAAACAACTCCAAGGACACTTAGTCACTTTATCTTTGACAAAGGGACCAAGCACCCTTACCAGAAGAAAGATAGCCTCTTTAATAAATGGTACTGGGAAAACTGGCTGTCACATGTCAAAGATCAAAACCAGACCCATTTCTTCACCATGTACTAAACTAAAAATCTAAATGGATCAAAAATCTAAATACTAAAATAGAAACACTTAATCTGCTGTAAGACAGAATAGGTAAAACTCTGGAAGGCACAAGTATAGGCAAAGACTTTATTAACAAAACCTTGATCACACAGGAAATATCACAAAGAATCAAAAACTGGGATCTCACAATATTCAAGGCTTTTACACAGCAAAAGAAGCTACCAATGGAGTGAAGAGACAATCCATAAAATGGGAAAATTTTTTTACTAGTTATTCCTCTGAGAAAAGAATAATATCTAGTATATATAAAGAACTCAAAAAAAAATCAGATCCTTCAAATTTAAAGACCCAATCCATAAATGGCCAGCTAAAGTGGATACTTCTCAGATGAAGAAGTACAAATAGCAAATAAATATGTGAAAAAATGTTCAGCATTAGGGATCATTTGAGAAGTGAAAATTAAAGCAACACTGAGATTTCATCTCACTCCAGAAAGAGTGGTTATCATGAAGAAATCAACCAATAACAAATTTGGATGAGATTGAGAGGGAAAAGGAACACTTCTTCACTATTGGTGGGAGTCGAAACCAATATACAAATCAGTATGGAGATTCGCCAAAAAATTAAAGCTAGAGGTTCCACATGACCCAGTATTTCCCTTCTTGGTATCTTCCTGAAAGAGTTGAAAGCATCATAGCATGGTAATATATGCATACCCATGTTTATGCCAGCACAGTTTGTAATAGTTAAATCTTGGAAACAAATCTAGATGCCCATCAACAGATGAATGGATAAAGAAAATGTGGTATTTATATACAATGCAGTACTACTCTGACATAAAGAAAGATAAACTTCAGATATTTTTAGGTAAATGGATATATCTTGAGACTATACTTTTAGTGAAATAAATCAGACACATGCTTTTAAATATTATATTATTTCTCTTGTGTGAGAAACCAAAAGCATAAATAAGGACCCAAATGAATAATGAATATTGGGAAGTAGGAAGAAAATGTTCAAATGGGAAGAAGATCAAGGGAGGGTAAAGAGAGAAAATAAGGAAAAGAAAAGAAAAAGAGAATACAAGGAAAAAATGGAAGCGTTTGTAAATAAGGACGGGAACAGGGCTTGAAGGGAGGGGAATGAAACAGAAAACAAAAGAATCAAGATATGTTATGCACGAGTACAAAAATGTATCAATACAATTAAGTTAGAAAGTTGAAGGAGTTCAGGAGTTGAAGGTATACAGGTAAATCTGGTAATTAAAAGATTTTATTAATGGCTTCACAAGGCTTCAGAAGGAGTAGAATTCAATTTTCCATTTTGTATGAATTATATTTTATGCTTATTGAAAGATTCTAATCTTATGTCATTATGAGCACATAAAAAGGAAACAACTGGGATAAATTGTAAGAGTATACAAAAAGACTAAATTAAAAAAGGGGGCCACTGAGGATGTAGTTTAAGAGCTGGGTGTAATCCCCGCTGGTGAAAAAATTACCATATACCACTCCAGACAAAAGTATCTAGAAGAAACCAAAGCATGAAAACAAGCAAACAAAACCCTTGCTACGCTTTCCAGAGCAGGACATGGAAACTAATACATTCACTATAGGAACACAGACAACTGTTTGAGATATCTTCTTATCATAACAGGATTCTTCCAAGTCTGATTTCTCTTTAACACTTACCCCATTACTTTATTAATCATAAATTATGTGCTGTATATATGTTCAGGCATAATGCTTTCTTCTGATTCCCAAATTGTCAACTGTATGATTTGATCAATGTCAAAAAAAATGATAGGAGCAGAAAAATTGGTTCTTAGAAAATATACTTTTATCTTTATTGTGATGTTTTTTTAAACTTTATATTAAATATGTCACTTTTACTTCAAAATTTAGCAGTAAGCAAAGCAAGCAAAAATAAGAACCTTGCACACATTCTTTGACAAGATACTTTCAGTATTTAGCTTTTATCATTTTTGTCTTATCTATATTTATAGGGCATTCTGTCTTTCAGTTGGATAAATTGTTCTAGCTAAACTGATCTTAAGCAAAATTCTCATTCAATCCAAGGATATTGTTTAAAAATGTCTTTTGAAAATTGTACAGGACAAGCACTCTTTTATAAAACCAAGGCCACAAAAGACAAAGAGACACAGAGATGTCCCAGATTTAAGGAAGATAGGGAGACAAGCACACCAGCCACAGCCATAATGCTGGGCTGGAGCTTGGTAAGGATCCCATCTGCTTGTTTGTTTACTCTAAAGAACTTGAATGGGACATTTAGGAGCATTAGAGAAGATCTAAAGGTTAGACATAAGCACTGCTTGAGGTGAAGTTCCCATTCTAATTGTTGCACCGTGGACGCAGGAAAGCATATAGTTCTCTTAGGTGATACACATCAAGGTGTCTGTGGGTGAAATTTGTTGCATCTGCAACCTCCTGCCTATAACATGCAGGAAGGATTTTAAAGATGAACACTGTCAAAGAAGCAGGAAGACTCAAATGCATTAGATAATCAACAGCACAGAAGAGTTTGAAAAATTATAAACATAAATTGTGTATAATTCTATAACTAAAAACTAGGAAATTAGGTCACATTATTAAGTCAGATTCACAAGAGTGAGAAATTCTACCCAATTGTACATTTTACTAGTCATTCTGAAAGCAAGACCCTGGTGAAGTAAGGCGATGAACATCACTGCCTTGACTCTCAGGATCTTGCTTACATGGATTTGGTGTACAATACTCTAGACCTGTGCAGGTCCTGCTTTCCCAAAGGAGTCATTTCATTCATGAAATAGTTCCATTTAATACCCAAGTAATAGCATAATTGACATTGGCAATTTCTGAGGGCTAATGTACAGTATAAATCTATAAATTATACATTTATTTGTAGTAAACAAGCAGGTATAGCCTGCTAATAGTGTTCTACAAATGAGGACTTTCAATGATCTTACTACTGGTAAACATCATGAGGTGTTTCTTTTGCATGTGTACCACACAATCTCTTTCCATCACCTGCTCTGGGTCTCCAAGACAGAATATGTTGCTGTAGCAGCTAACACTTTCCTTCCTAAAACCTACAACGTCCTTGGTTTGTCTAGGAGTGCCTTATTTTTTATACACTTTCTTGATACTCATGTCATTAGTACTGATTTTCTTACTCAAAAGTGCTCTACTTTGCAAATAAATTACTTGATAATCATAACTGTGATAATGACAAAAATAAATAAATGACACCAGGCCTAGGTATTCTTGTGCAAATTATTTCAAAGATATAAGGCAAATTATTGTGAGGGATATACAAGTTCAGAGCATCAGAGACATGACAGAAAGCTTTCTAATAGTTTGCTTTATATAATCAGAATAGCCTTGACTCTGTGATAGGACAAGTGTTACACAAATAAATATTACTATAGATCTATATTTGTTGGTTCTTGTGGAACAGCTGAATATAGAGAATGATTGATCAAATAAAAGAATCTGTCTTGGTTGTGTCATTTGCTGCCAATTTCTTGTGTGGGCCCCATCTTATGGCAGACAATCCTCATGTATATACCAGTTTCCTGATGTATACAAGTAAGAGAAATAATTATCCTGAAATCTGCCACCATCCACCTCAATGTTTCCATTTGTATTAATAACATAACTCCATTTTGAATCTTCTTAAGATCATAATAAACATTTAGTAGGCAGTAAAGGCAAAGCCCATGCCACTTGGAAATCTTTTCACAAGATATTTCAACAGCAATAATTCTCATTGAGCATACAGAATTCCTGAGCTCCTCAGGAACTCTGGTAACATGTCGGTTTCCATATTTCACTATTTTGTGTATGTCTCTATTACATCCCACACTGCCATTTATTGTGAAAATTTCTGAAGAAGATGGTCTGCCTATTGGATTGTGAGTCCTGGGGGACTCACAGGGAAGGAAACTATATTTGTCTCCTCAAATGTTTTTTTATTTTTTTGATAACAAAATAGAAGAATAACAATACTTAATATACTGCATATTGTCATCTTCAAAATAGTTACTCAGAATACGATATGGACATAAAAATTTCTCCAATCAATGTTAACACAATCCTTTCAGTGAACTAAGAGACACTAATAGTGTAACCAACTTGAATTTTTCTCTTTTCCCTTCATTTTTTTCCTTCCTCCCATTCTAATTCCTTTTTTCTTTTATACAATTTATTCCCATTTCAGAATATTAGACCTCATTTACTTTCAATTTCTCACACCATGAAGACATATAATGTTTACGCATGTGAGTCTGATATATTTCAGTTATGAATATGGTCTAAAGTTGCACCCATTTACCTATAAAAATCTCAAGCTTATCCTTCTAAAAATCCACACCATGTTGGAACTTAGGGTCCTGGGAAACAGCAACCAACTCACTGCCCTGGTAGGTGGCTGTGGCCTGGCAAGCCACGGCCACCCCAGGGTGAGAACCATCAGCATCTCCTGAGATCCACATCATGTTGGAACTTAGGATGCTCAGAAACCAAGCAGCCAGCTTGCTGCCCTGGTAAGTGGCTGTGGCCTGGCAAGTTGGGGCACCCCAGGGTGAGAACCATCAGCATCTCCTGAGATCCATGCCATACTGGAACTTAAGGCTCTGGGAAACCAAGCAACCAGATCACTGCCCTGGTAAGTGGATGTAAGCTTACCGGTGCAGGCTCAGATTCAAACATCCATATATTCCCCCCTCATTAGCAAGTGGGAGCCAGAGATCTGAACATCTCTTGCGACGTTGACTATATGCAATATAGCAAATGAGGGGGATTTCTTTCCAGCATCTCTTTGAAGGCAACTATTTTTATCATTGTTTTGCTTTGTTCTGATTAATGGTATTGCTCTATGCAATATTCTGTTTTGATAAGTTCTATAATGTTCTGTATTTCCTTTGATTTTGTTATACTTGATTGAAAGAACAACTATTGTGAAGAAAATGAGATATACTATGGTACCTATTACTATTATTCTGGTAATGTGCTGTGAAGTTCTGCACCAGTTTCACTACACTGTCTCCATTGGCTTTGTTCCATCATGTTCTGTGGTATTTTACTGCTTTAAAAATAGAAAAAATAATAAAAATCCTTCTTGTTGGCTGTGTAGTACTTCGTTGTATAAAAATACCACATCTTTTTTATCCATTCCTCAGTTGATGGGTATCTCCAAATGCTCTTCATGCACAGGCAGCAAATACATGTTTATGCAATGAATCCACCATCTGTTCTAATCTCTTTAAACACTGTTATTGAAAAATTTTCTCTTTATTTGACTCATTTCATATATATGAAGCATGGATAGTAAATCATGATAAGAGTTCCTGTAAGTTCAAGTGTGTTCTTTCTAAACACAAAAACAGTTTTTCAGAGAAAATGTACCTTATGGAGTGAGAGAGAGTTGTTAAGAAACTTTCATCAGGTTGAGAAATGGGTGCATGTGATTACTAGGTTTGTAGAAGGTCTCACTAAATATTTCTCATGTTTTGGCATATGACTAAACTCAAGTTGAGAAGAAACAAGGTCTAACATGACTACTGGCCACTCACCCTACAAATGTGAGGTGTAGTCCATATCTAGCAAGTCCCAGTTGGTCTTGAGTTCCCTTGCTTTTGGTACTGGCTGTGTTACAATTGTGCATGGCCTCGTATTTCTGCTTACTCTCAGCTACTGACTGCCTTTCTGTCTCTAGGCATGGCCCTGGTGTTTCCTAGGAGGGTCCACTCCCTGTGCCTGTCTCTCTTCTGTCAAGACCTTAGACTGACTCCAGTTCCTATTTCCAAGAAGAGGTATCAGCTATAGCTTCAAGTATCACACTACTCTAGGCCATGTGGTAGATGCTTACCCTTGAATGAGGCCCCAAGCCTTGGTCTGGTCCACTGGGGCAAGCTGATGTTCTTATAGTGTGAACTATTGCATAGTGAAACAGCTTTCAAAGTTGGTTTGAAACATTGTTATCATCAGTGACAGGAAATGGGTTACCATCTCTGCAACCTGGCACCAGGTGGACTGTTGTAAAGGTGGCTACAATTCATTTATGCTCACATACAAGGGATGATCAAAACATATGGAATGCATTTAAATAAAAAACTTATTACAGTGAAAGACACATTGCCAGAATACTCTCCCTTGTTTCAAGTACATTTATCTCATTGGTCTTGCCACTTTCTGAAGCACTTCTAGGAATTCTCTTCGTCTCAGTACAAGGGTGTGATAAAAAGCACAGTGAATGCTGCTGCCTAGTGCCATCCAATGGAGAGGCAAGATCATAAAAATAGTATGGCATGTCCTCATTCACTTCATTCACTGGATCTGGACTCATCCCACTTCTGGCTCTTCTCTAAAGTCAAAATGACCACAATAGGTAAAAGTTTTGAATTGATTCAGGATATCAAGGCAGCTATGCTAGAGAAGCTAGACACACATGAAAGAGGACTACTTCAGAAAATGGGATAAGTGTGTCCAAACTGAGGGGCAGTGTTTTGAGGGGGATTAATAGCCGTATATATTTTCTGTAATAATAATAAAAAGTAAACATGCATGGTAGCTTTCAATCATACTTCTTAGATTATTAGTAAACAGATTATAAAGAGGATAAACAACTGGGTTTTGTGAGCCGGATTCTCCATGTCCTCAGGTATAAGTTATGATCCCAATAGTTCCTCAGGGTCAAGATCAGTCCAGTGTCCTCTTGGATGAGGACAGGGAGCCACTGTCCTTATTCCTTGTCAGATGCAGAATTTCAGAACTAGCACCTGTTCCACATGGCTCAGGTGACCAGATAAACCAAATCTACACTTTGACCAAGCAAAGTCAGCTGAACCTACAAAACTTTCTTATCAAATTGAATTTCTTGAATACTATTTATTATAGTAAGAAAACTTTGTCAATTGAAGACATTTCTGTGACATATTTATGTAGCAGTGTTTCCATATCTGGTTATAGCCACCTCTGAAGTATAGGTTTCTGGTGAGGTAGTCACTAAGTATTCTTAGGCATTAGGTTAAAATTGGATTTTGTGCAAATACACTTGACACTCTTTATTACAGTGCACTTTAAAACTTGCTATGCATGGTGATCTGTGTGTCAGGTGCC
>PVLA01014482.1:0-30314 GCA_004027455.1 Hydrochoerus hydrochaeris | reverse complement strand
GGGGAGGAGGGAGGAGGGAGGAGGGGGAGGGGGAGGAGGGAAGAGGAGGAGGGGGAGGAGGAAGGAGGAAGGGCCCGCAGGGCCGAGAGGGTCGAGAGCCTGGACCAGACTGCCTGGGAGGCACAGCTGTCTCCCTAAGGTGACTGTCAGCTCACCTTGAGTGAAGGCAAGAGAAAGCTGTGTGCTGACGTGTGTGAGGGGCAAAGCTCCACTCCCAGGCTGCCTTTCTCTGGAATCCACCGGGTGATGGATGCACTTCATGGAAACCAAGCACTGAATAAAACCCCAGCACTGGGGAGAACAGGGTTTGGAGAGGGAGGACGGGGCGCCTCCGGTAGAAACGCAGCCACACAGGGCCCGCCCTTGTCTCCAGGGCCTGCAGAGAGGGAAGAGGAGTGTTTGGGAGGATTCCCACAGCACATACTGATACTCAAACTGCTGTAATAGAATAGGGGAACCGGACATAGTAGGGCTGTAACCCCAGCACTCAGGAGGCTGAGGCAGGATTACCTTGAGTTCAAGGCCAGCTGGGCTTCATTGAGAGACTTTGTCTCAAAACCCAAGAAGGGGAATTTTTTTGTAATCCTCTGGAAAATAAGAAAAAGTTCATAGCAGGCAGGAAATATAATCACAGGTCCTGCACACCACAGTCGAGCTGTGAGTAATAGTCACAGTGCCCTGCTAAACACTGGTGACCCAGAACCCAAAATTGCAGTGTAAGCAAATGAAAGCTAGGAAAGAGGAGATTTTCCAAAGAAGGGAAACAGCAAATACTAAGTCAAACCAAGAAGACCGGAAGACGCCAGCGAAAGCGGCAGCCTCTAGAAATCAGGGTGGGAGTAGGGGGAAGGAACTGCTTGCTTTAAACTTTTCAAAGTCAGTTCACCTTTACACTGACCCACACATGTCACTGAAAAGGCAGGATTGTTTTTTGTTTGAAGTTAAATTGCTAATGGTTATTATTTGTGGAGGTGCTTGACTGAGACACTATGCAAGGTACTCTACTTCTAGGATTTGGTTTCTAAGTAGGCAGATAATAAAAAGGATGCCCCTCCCCACTGCATTTGCCCCGAAGGAGTCCAGGCCCTGAGAGTCCAGGGCCTGGATAATTCCTCATTCTCAAATACCTTCCTTTTTCCTTGTCAAGAAAGTGTATTTGAGTGAATTAAAGGAACATTATTCTTGAAAAAAACCTAAAATCTTCTCAAATGTAATTTTTTTTTTTCCTAAGGCAAGGTCTTGATATATAGTCCAGGCTGGTTTCAAACTTCTGGTGATCCTCCCGCCTCAGCCTCCAGAGAGCTGGGGATTATAGGTATGTGCCACCATGCCTGGCTCAAATGTAATTTTCAAAGAGTAAATCATGACAAATCCCAGTGCTGGGAACCATTGAACTGGAAATTGAATACATGCCAGGGTTGCAGCATGGCTGGGGCATGGACCCAAGAACAAAGAGACACCTCAAAGGGCAAGATAAGGCCATAGCTGAGCACATCTGGCTCCAACCTCAGTTAACAAGATGGAGATTGTAGTTTTAGGTATTTTACTCCTGTAGTGAAAGTCAACCTGGAGACTTTCTCCTAAAATAATTCTCCTAAATTATTTATTTATTTGGTTGTTTTGTCTTTCTGAGACAGGGTCTCACTATGCAGTTCAGGCTGACCTTGGACTCACTTTGTAGCCCAGGTTGGTTTTGAACTCGCAACAATCCTTCTTCTGCCTGAGCCTCTGGAGTGCTGGGATTACAGATGCGCACCACCACACCCAACTACTTCTTCTGAATTAGCATAAAATAGTTCTCCTAAATTAATATAATCTGTTACCTGGAAAAGTCTTTGAACCAAGATCCTGTTCCATTTCTTGCTTTTCCACTCTAACTCCTTCCTTGTTTGAAAAACTAAATAAATACAAGCTTCCCAGGGACATCCCCTGTCTTAGCCCCCAGAGTCTTGAACTCTGCAGAGGGTATTGATCCTCCTGGAGCCCTAAAATCATACCACTCATCTCACTGATTTAAGCCTTCACCCCATACACTCATTTGGGAAATTGGGGGTCTAGGCCAGGTCCCTGATATCCCAGGCCCTTGGTAACCAAGTCTCCGTAGCGGGAGGGGGTTCAGAGAAGTGTGGAGACACGTTGCAGCCCCACACTGAGTTTGGGGTGCAGACCCGGAGTTTCTGCCTTCCACGGCCCAAGTGGCTGGAATCTGCTTCTATGAACTGCTGCCATGGGCACAAGCTTGCTGTGTTCCTAGCTTCTCATGCAGCCGTGGGGATCTCTTTCTATCCCTTTCTAGGCCACTCTTTATAAACTGTTACTGTTAGAGGAAACGGTTCTATTTTGATTTAGGTGTGCTATGGAATCCACCCTTTGGGATACATGTTATTGAACATCTATTATGTGTTAGCAAGCTAACAACCAGATAACAAAAATTATAAAAAGAAAATTAGGGCTGGGGATTTAGCTCAGTGGCTTAAGTGCCTGCCTGGCAAGCACAAGGTCATGAGTTCAATCCCCAGTACTAAAAAAAAAAAAAAAGAAAATTATAAAAGCTAAATTTTTTCTATTTATGTTTATTTTTTCCATTTTAAAAATTTTATGAAACACTAAACCAAAATTTTTTTTTTTACTAAACCAAAATTTCACAACAAAATGAGAGACAAACCATAGTACCATAGATATTGTTATCTACAAAGTAATTACTCAGACTCCAAGACACTGACACAAGGATTCTTATAAGAAGAAAGAGATTAGCACAAAACTTTCTTTTCAGTGAACTAAGAGAGTATAAATAAAGCAAATTAGCATATATATTAAAATATTTTTGAAACAAGAGAACAGATAATTTGGGGAACCACCTGAACCTCCCTCCACTTCCTATTTATCTTCCATTTTACTCTTCATTTACCTCTATACACCTTGAGTTTCTCCTATAAGAGAACATACGATATTTAAACTTGTGTGTCTTGGTTTATTTTGTGCAACATTATGAACTCAAGTTGCATCCATTTACCTACAGATTCCTCAAGCTTATCTTTCTCTATGCAGAGTAGTACTTCATTGTGTACAAATACTACACTTTTCTATCCAGTCATCTGTGTGTGTGTTTTGTTTTTTTGGTTTTAAAAGTGAATCCAGGCCTTAGACTCACCATGTAGCCCAGACTGGCCTCAAACTCACAGAGATTATCTTCTCTCAGTCTCCCGAGTTCCCTCCGTCCACCTGTTGATGGACATATATACTGTTTCTAAGATCTAGCTATTATAAATTGTGCTGCCATAAACATGGCTATGTATGTAACTCTGTAGTTTGATAAATTTAACCCTTTTGGGAAGATACCCAGGAGGGGGATAGCTGGGTCAAATGGAATTTCTAGTTTTAGTTTTTTGAGGAATGCAAAGATGGTGCAACATACACAAATGAATAAATGTAGTTCATCACATATCAGCAGCAAGGACAGAAATCACATGATCATCTCAATAGATGCAGAAAAAGCCTGTGACAATAACAAACTTCATTCATAATTAAATTCTGGGAAAAAAATGGGTTCACGGGGGCTGGGGATTTAGCTCAGCAACATAAGCGCCTGCCTTGTAAGCACGTGTTCATGAGTTCAATCCCTGGTACTGATTAAAAAAAAAAATGGATTCAGACGGGAATTTTCTTAATCTGATAAAAGCCATAAATGACCAGCCTACTGCCAACATCATAGTAAATGGGAAAAAGAGTGAAATCTTTTTCTCTAAAATCAGGAACAAGACAAAAATGTCCCCTATTGCTGGGTGTGGTAGTGCAAACCTGTAATTTCAGCACTCAGGAGGCTGAGGCAGGAGCATCATTGGGAGTTTGACACCAGTCCGGGCTACAAAGTGAGCTCAAGTCCTGCCCAAACTGCATAGCAAGACCCTGTCTCAAAAAGACAAAAAAATAAAACAAACAAACAAAAAGAATGTCCACTGTTACCTCTCTTGTCCATCATCATCCTGGAAATGTCAGCCAGAGCAAGATGGCACGAGAGAGAAGAGGGATTTACACAGGGAAGGACCAAGTCCAAGCATCACTGTTGGCAGGTGACATGGTCCTCTACTTTTTTTTTTTTTTTGTACTGGGGATTGAACTCAAAACCTTGCCTTACAAGGCAGGCGCTTAAGCCACTGAGCTAAATCCCCAGCCCATGGTTCTCTATTTACAAGACCTCACTTTTATTTCTTACACACTATTTCTTTTCTTTTTTTTTTTTTTTTTGGTACTGATATAGGTGAATGAAACTCCCAACCTACTATGTCCGTGAGTTTGTGTTCTCTAAAATCAAAGAATGAATTTTAGGAACAACAGAGGTGAAGAATAGAATATTTGAGAGAAAGCTCCTGTCTGAAGGGAGACAGAAGGGGTCCCTGAGCAGGTTGCCCAGGACTCCGTCTTTTCCAAGGATTTTTATACAGTAGACCATGGGTTCAAGGTGGGGAAGGACTGGCGCTCACAAGGCAGATGGGCCTAAGGTGGGTCATAACTATAGTTAGCCAGTAAAATCAATAGTTCAGGTAAAATTGCTTACATTAGGGACAAATGGGAAAGCAAGTCACAGACAAGTAGAAAGCGAGCATTCTTGGGGTTGTGACCTTTACCCTAGAGGGATGGGACAGTGGCTCAGGGTAAGAGAGAACTAATTAGAATATCAGTCTCCAGGATGTAGATGCATTTGTTTGATCCTTTGTATTGAGATGTGGCCCACAGCAAGAGGTGTGTGTGTCCTCCAAGGTCATCAGACATCTGGTCCTCTGTGCCAGCTTCTTCGAGGGCCCAGTCCTGTCTCACTGCCTATAATATTTCTAACTGGGGCTTCGGATTTAGCTCAGTTGTGTAAGTGCCTGCCTGGCAAGTGTGAGGTAATTAGTCTGATCCCCGGTACCAAAAAAAAAAAAAAAAAAAAAAGACCAAGGAAAACAAAACAAACCTAGTGAATGTTGAAATAGAAAAATTGCCAGGTATAGTGGTACTCATCTGTAATCTCAGCTCTTGGGAGGCTGAGGCAGGAGGATCATCATGAGTTTATACTACATAGTGAGTTCGAGGCCAGTCTAAACTACATATGGAGACATTTTCTCAAAAAAAAAATTAATGAAATAAAAATGATATTTTTTGACATGTCTAGATATTAAAGAAAAATAAATTTTCAAGCAGTAAAAAAGGCTTCGGCAAGCCAGGAATATAACTCAATGGCACAGCATCTGCCTGGCATGTGTGAGGTCCTAAGATAGATTCCTGGTACCAAAAAAAAAAAAGAAAAGAAAAAGAAAGGGAGAAGCGGTAATAGAGGTGTTTCACTAGGGGAGAGAAATCAGGCCCAACTTCAAATACAACAAGGAAACAATGAATTTATCAGGCAAGATAGAGGGTGAATAGATAAAAAAATTACTAAAAGGTGGCATCAAGGATAGGACATTCTTGCTAAACAAGCCTAGCAGGGTTTAGCTAATCAGATATCAAGGGTGGATAGGTTGTGCAGATAGCAGGTTCTTTGCTAGTACTGAGTGGAGGGGCTGAATGGGGCAGGAGCCAACTTCCAGGCCTAGGTAAAAAGAGGGCTCTGAGGACTAGTTTGGTCAGGGAGGGCCTGTATCTCAGGCTAGTCCTCTGAGTGTGTGTTCCAAGTGGTGAATTCGTCAGAGTTGTGTCATTTAACTTGTTCCTCTATCCTGGTATTTCCTGTAAACTGGACGGACTTCAGGCCACAGGCTCAGCTGTATTCGAGTTGGTCCTGTTGGACAGGAATAATTCGTATTGCTGGGATTTTGCATTTCAGATGGCATCACAGCAGGAAATATGCCAGCATTGCCTGAGTAGGGGCTCAGTTTGATCACTTGGTTAAGGTGGTGATGCTGGCACTCTCCATCCTAAAGGGAGGCTTTGCCATGGTAACCTGTAAATCATCTGCCAGGGGTACTGGAGACCAATGTGAGTATCTTGCTCTTTAGTAACCTTTCATCCAGTGTTTCATCCAAAGTAGGTGATCTTTGCTTCCCTGTGTCATCAGAGGTTGCAAACGGTGATGTCCAATTCTATCATTCCTTCCATTTTTGTTTCTGTTTTTGAGGAAGGGTTTCAGTATATAGTTCAGGCTGACCCTGAACCCACTTAGACCAGGCTGGCCTCAGAAGCACAGTGATCTTCCCGGGTTTTTATGCTATAGTTACTATTCATTTTGATACTCGAATTTCCCTAAATTTGCCCCTTTCCCCAAGTCCGTTTCACTGGTTCCTGCTTTTAAATACACCCTTCTCTTCTGGTACAATTAGATGTCCTGGGTGTATTATCTCTATGTACCTCAGGTTTCAGACCAGTCGTTTGTCCCTATGGTAGAAAATATGGTCATCTTTCTGGGTGACCAGTCACAAAGATGTCACTTGCCTGACCCATTTAAAATGAACTTAGGGGGCTGGGGATTTAGCTCAGTGGCGTAAGCGCCTGCCTGGCAAGCGCAAGGTTGTGAGTTCGAAAATAAAACAAAATAAAGTGAACTTTGGGGCGTGTGGCTCCGTGGTAGAGTTCTTGCCTCAGATGCACAAAGCTCCGTGTTCAGTTCCCAGCACCACCAAACAAAAAAAGGGGGCGGGTGTAACTCAGTGACACAGTACCTGCCTGGCAAGTGTGAGGTTGTGAGTTTGATTCTTGGTGCAGAAAAAAAGAACACAAGCCCAGTAGTTGCTGAGGAGCATTAAATGCCATGAGCCAAGCACAGTACCAAGTGGTTTCATTTCTTTCACCTGCTAATTCTCGCTCAGCCGTATCTTATGAATGAGGAAATCCGGTGCGAAGTACACAGGACCACTCAGCAAGTGGGTGAGTCAAAGCTGAACCCAGATTGCTGCGATATAAGAGACCAGGCTTGGGCCACCAGGCCATGTTGCTAGTTTGACTATAAAACAAAACCACTCCTTAAAAAGAACTGACTTTCATAATGCCTAAAAGCAGCTTTTTAATAACAAAACCATATTTTAAACGATGCTAAAAACTGGGCTGGGGATTTAGGTCAATGGCATAAACGCCTGCCTTGCAAGCATGCCGTTGTGAGTTTGATCCCCCGGTACCAATTTAAAAAAAAAAATGCTAAAAACCTTGCTAAAAAAGATGATAAGAAAGCTGGTTACAGTGGCTTATACCTATAATCACAGCCCTCTGGGAAGCTGAGGCAGGAAGGTCACAAATTTGAGTCCAACCTAGGCAATTTAGAGATCCTGAGTCAAAGAAAGGGGTGGGAGACTGGGGATGCAGCTCAGTGCTAAAGGTGCTGGGTTCCAGCCCTAGTATCATTAAAAAAATATGATAGGAACATTTAAAGAAAGAATACAGCCTGGTAATTGTCATCAATTCTAAATTGCCAAAAAGCACCATCAAGATGGCCTTGGTCAGGCTGGGATGCGATAAGAACCAGAAGGCTTAGCAGGAAATGGGTTGGAGCAGGAGTTTGGCTCAGCAACGGCTGAAAGCCCTCGAGCTTGTCTGGGCAGCCGTGGGTGCCTCAGCACCCCCCCCCCCCCCCCCCCCCCCCCCCCCCGGCTCAGTGAGCCCGGCCCAGCGTTAGTCAGGGGGACAGCTGCACTGCTCACGTCCCCGCCCCCGGCTGTCTTTGTCCCTGGAAGGGAAGCTGGCACTGCCTGAGACAGAGACCGCGCGAGGGCAGGTAGGCAGCAAAGGCCGGGCAGCCGAGCTCTCGCGGTCAGCAGCTGGCCCAGGTTCAAGGCAGGGTGACCTTTATCTCTAATGGGACAAGACTTCCTCCCCCAACCGGAATTTCCAGTTTGCGCCTATTAGCCTAGGTGTGACCTGCAATTTAAAAGTAATTACGGTGCATTTCTCCTAACAGCTAAGGTTGCCCCCAGCAACGGGCTAGCTTCCTGCTGGACTTCTGAGGCGTCTTTCGCCCTTGACCCTTTTTTCTGTTCTCTTCTGCACTTGGACCTCAGCGAGGTGGTGCCTAGGGCTGTTTAGGAAGTCATCCCTCAGGGGTCCTGCGCCCAGGTCTCTGTCTCCCTCCGGGTATTTACCTGTGGGCAGCCTGAGGCATTGGGGGGAGGGGCCTTGGGGGGACCCATTAAGATAAGAGGAAGAATAAACAGAAGCTGTTGTCCCTGGAAAACAGGAAGCTGATAAGGGCTGTCTCCAGCCGACTGCTGCAGGGCCTGGGCTCCTGCAAGGCTGGAGCCGGACTGAGCTCCTCCTGTCCCCCTGCGCACCGTGGGCCCCCGCCACAGGACCTCCCTTCTTTCTCCCCACTTCCTACCTCAGGCGACCCCAGGGGCACCCTCTGCTCCATTTCAAGGGTGTACAGACAGCTGTCCTGTGAACTCTCAGGCAAGAATTGCCCCCACACTCATATACACACCATGGAAACATGTACAAGGTATGCATATGCACACGTACATACGTCAAGTACACATGCCCATGTGCACAGATATACATATCACATGCATGCATATGGACACACCATACCACACATGTACACACAAACCATACACATGTGCAAACACATTAAATACCATGGACACATGTATACAAATGTGTACATGGTGTGCACCAGCATGGTACATGCATACACGTGCCACACTCATGTGCATTCTGTGCACACAAACTCTTGCCTAGGCTGAGATTTTTTTTTTTTTTTTTTTTGTACCAGGGATTAAAATCACAACCTCACGCTTGCCAGGCAGGCGTTTATGCCGCTAAGCTAAATCCCCAGCTTGCTTTATTTTTTTGAGAGAGGGTCTCAGCTGGCCTCAAACTCACTATGTAGCCCAGGCTGGCCTTGAGCTGTGGTGATCCTGCTGTCTCAGCTCCTGAGGGCTGGGATTACAGACAGACTGAGATTTTTACAACCCCGAGGGGATCCTGTTCGCCTGGAGAGAAGGTCCCCAGAACTCCAGGGTGTAGCATAGACTGTGCTGTCCCCTTTCCTCAGTGCAGTGAGGGGGACATCTAGAAATGAGAGTCCTCTGGGCCTGAGGGCCATTTTTGGTGCCCATCCACCCTGAGCCTGACCTGGAGGCCGAGGGTATAGGCTGAGGAGGCCGTAGGACACCCCCAAACTGGCTACCGACTTGGGTCATCCCACAGCATTGATTCCCTTTCACAAGGTAGGATTCTCACGGACCCCACACTGACCTCACATTTTAATTTTTAAATTTTCTAGGTTTTTGAAGGTCTCTAAGCTTGTGCTGGCCTTGAACTTGCTGTGTAGCCCAGACTGGTCTTGGACTCCTGATCTAGAGCCAAGTGTTCAAAGCCCAGCCCTGCAATTTACTAGCTGTGTGACCTGGCCCAAACTCCTCTCCTTGTTTGATATGCATTTCATCTGTACACAAGGAAACTGAGGATCAGATGACTGTGTTCCTGCAGTGGGCAGAAAGTGGCCCTACCCCACCTGGCTTCACTCCCAGAGCTACTGCTGCTGACTTGGTTAGGGTCCAGGGCTCTGGGACAGCACATTGGTCAGTAGCAGCACCTGTGTAATGCGTCCTGGCATGCCCTTCTCTGGGCCATCCTGGCTGGTGAGCCCCATGCCTGAGGACAGAGCAAGAGAGCGGAGCCTTGGAGCCCTGGCTTTCTGTCCTCCCCTTCTACCTCCTGAGAGCCCTGGTGGTTGGCTCAGAGGGATCCTGGAGTTCCCAGACCAAAGTGAGTGCACAGTCTTGCTGCTCGCCTCTGCCCTGTGCATACCGATCCCTGGGACCATGCCCAGGAAGGACGGGGCAGAAGAGCCAAGGTGAATCCAGGCCTTCCTGGGCCCCTGAATCTTACCCGTACTCTCAGTAAAAGAGGTGAAAAGATCATTACAGAATGAAACGGGAGCATTGGGAAGTGTGTTTCAGGGCCTCCCTGGGACCTATAGGGACTTGGTGGTCACAGTCCCACGGATGCTTTTGTGCAAATCAAAAGCCTACGGTTCTCCCTGAGTGTGCAAGGCGCAGTGCACAAGCGGCAGCTCGGGCTCTGGTTAATACGCTGCCACCCGTCTTTCCGTACAGCCAACTTCCTCCTGCTGAGATGTTGCTTTCCGAGATTAGGGTCAGAGTTAGGGTTAGGGTTAGTGTTAGGGTGAGGTCTAGGGTTAGGGTCCCTGTTTTGCCTGAAGCTGGGGTCTAGTAGTCTAAGTCTCTGGACATAGACAACTGAATCCAAATCACCAGATGTGTTGCTATTGGAGTTACTGTGTAGAGCAGGTGTCAGAAGCCTGGTGACTGTACGATGCTTTAGCTAGAATTGTATAATTCATGTAGTGTTGATCCCCTTGGTTTTTCTTGGTGATGGTGGGGAGACTATGGCACAGGGGTCTGCATTCCTTTGTCACCACTTGGCTGGAAGTTCATAGTGGTTTCCCCACTGCAGCATCCTATGGCGGCTCTAACCCCCCCCCCCCACTCCGGCTGGTCCAGTGTGGTGCACTACACTGTAACTGCAGCATTTTCTGGTGGCTGAGGCAGGAGGATCACTGTGAGTTTGAGCCCATCCTGCATTTCATGGTGAATTTAAGGCTTGCCTGAGCTGTATAGCAGGACCTTGTCTCAAAGTCAAAGAAAGAAGGACTAAGGAGAAATAGTAAGGTATGTGTTCTATCATCAATGAATATTTGAATCCTGGATCTTGTGTGGAATCTTGAAAAAGATGCCAGGCGTAGTGGCTCATGCCTGTGATCCCAGCACTCAGGAGGCTGAGGTAGGAGGATCATTGTGAGTTCGAGACCATCCTGGGCTACAAAGTGAGCTCAAGGCCAGCCCGGACTGCGTAGGGAGATCCTGTCTTTTTTTCTTTTGGTACCAGGGATTGAACTCTTGACCTTGCGCTTACCAGGCAGGTGCTTAAGCCACTGAGCTAAACCCCCCGGCGAGACCCTGTCTTAAAAAGACAAAAGAAAAAAAAGAATGGGGGCATAAACACCTGCCTTGCAAGTGCGCAGTTGTGAGTTTGATCCGTGGTACCGATAAAAATAAATAAATAAATAAATAAATAAATAAAATTTTTAAGTTTTTAAAAAATTTTAAAAAAGAAAAAAGTTATTTTCCTGGGTGACATAATGGTGTCTACCTTATAGCACGTGTCACTAGGAGAACTAAGTGAATAATCACAGTCCATAATCACAGTTGATAAATGGTAAATGTTGTCTATCTTATGGACAACAGGCTGGCTCACCACAGGTGTTTGTAGACATTGGAATCAAGTTTCTGTGAATGTCCTTTACTGTTTTAGTGACTCTCACATCACCTCTAGGCAGAGCCCTGGACTAGGATGGACTGAGGGACTCAGGATGGCCTGAGCCACAGCGCTCAGAATTAAACAGTGTCACTGCTCACAGCCTGTGTCCTTTCTGACAGGTGTCCCAATAACTCGCTGGACACGCTCGAGTTTTTAGGGGAGCCCCATTCTCTTGGCAACCCTGGCTTGCCCTTTTCTTCATTCCCATCTTCCCTGGGGTATAGCAGACACCTTGCACAGTATCTCCTCTCCTGCCCCGAGTCCCCCTTCTGCACCCCTTCAAGGCTGGAATGTCTTTCTAGATGCAAAAGGAAGCTTGTTTCAACCCACGCAGATGGCAGCAGTGTGGGGAGCAGAGCTGGGAAGGGAGGCTTTGGGAGTTGGGGAAACAGAAGCACAAAGCCTGTGAGCAGAGTCCAGCAAAGGGCTTTTCCATGGGCTGCGGGGACAACAAAGGCAGGTGCAGCCTCAGAAGGCCACGGCAGAGCCACTGGCCTGGCCAGCTCACTCATAAGATGCTGGGGCCCAGAGTGAGTTGACTTCCTGATTTGTGGGCTAGCAGCAGCTCTGTCTGTTCCTCCTTTCACCAGCTGGGGGACAGCAATGTAACCTCGGTCAAAACTGGGCACAGGGTCCTTCCCCCTATGGAGCAACATTTCTATAGTTATTCACCCACTGATTATTTATTGAGCACCTACTATGTGCCCAGCAGAAGACAGTGGTGAAAAGGTAGATATGGTACCTGCTTTCACAGAGTTTCCATTATGGTTGGGAAATAAATTTTTAAAAACTGAGATGCCACAAGCGTCCTAATGGTATAAATCAGTGGTTGGCAAACTATGACCTTCCGGCTAAATAGAGCCCTTGATTTGTTTTTGAGTGGTTAAAACGAGTCAAAGGACTGTTGGGCAGTACATAGTGGTATGCACCTACAATCCCATCTCTCCGGAGGCTGAGGCAGAAGGATAATAGAGAGTTTGAGGCCACCATGGGCTACTTAGTAAGTTCAAGGTCAGCCTAAACTATGTAGTGAGACCTCATCTCAAAAAAATTTTTTTTGTAAACATTAAAATAAAAAGCAAGGACAGATAAATGGGGACAAAGCAAACAGCTCCCATGGAGAAGAATATAAATTGTGTAAGATGCAAGCCCTGATCTAATTTCTGTTTAGAGTGCTAACCACACAGTTTTATTTTTAAAATTTAATTTAATTTAATTTATTTATGTTTGTCTTTTTTGAGACAGAGTCTCACTATAAAGTTCAGGCTGGCCTCAAACTCACAGTGATCCTCTTGTATCAGCCTCCTGAGTGCTGGAGTCTCAGGCATGCGCCACCACCTTGCCTGGCTATCACATCATTTTATTTTAGTGAAAAGAAAATAAGCTCACGCCCAATCTCGGTTCCCTCACCCTGTATTTCCCTAAGGCTGTAGGTTGCTCAACACAGAATATTCCCACTGCAAAGGGTTTCGGTTCCCTTTTGGTTCTGTAATGAATGAAGTTGTTGCTCCACAGATTTTCAGGCAGAAGGGACATCTGAGGGACAGGAGCCTCCCCTCAGCCCGACAGCGGGGAGCAGTCACAGCCATTCCTGGAGTTAGGCTGCATCTGAGGGGCCAAGCCCGCTGGCTACCTTGTCACTTCGGAGACGGTCATGCGCCACCTAAGGGTGTTTGGGTCAGTGACAGACTATGTGTGTGACAGTGGCCATATAAAACTATGTTGCCTAAATGAAAGAGGTTATAAAAAACAGGGAAGCAGATCTTTTACAAATGGGAAAGAGACCAAGAGATGGGGGAGGGAGAGAGAGGGAAGGGAACATAAAAAGAATTAAGATGTGTTATAGACACATGCCAACTTCCCACAAAAATGCAATCATTTTGTACAACATGGACTAATAAAAAAAACTTTTTTAAAGATTATATTGTGTGCCAGGGATTTAGCTCAGTGGCATAAGCGCCTGCCTGGCAAGTGCGAGGTCATGAGTTCGATCCCTGGTACAAAAAAAAAAAAAATTATATTGTGTAAGCCAGACTCACTGGCATGTGCCTATAGTACCCAGGAGGTTGAGGCAGGAGGATCATTTGAGTCTAGGACTTCAAAACTGGCCAGGGCAACATAACAAGATCCTGTCTAAAAAAAGAATAAAGAACCACAGAAAATCAAAACATGTAAATGTAGAACCATAAAGATTATATTGTCTAGTGTTGCTGTGGCCATGTTGGTTTGTGTAACTATACTCTGATGTTTGCACAACAAAACCTCCTAGTGATGCATTTTTTAGAATGCATTCCTGTGGATAAGTGACACAACTGCACTTAAAACAATGTAGAAGGGCTGGGGATTTAGCTCAGTGGCATAAGCACCTGCCTTGCAAGTGCGGAGTTGTGAGTTCAATCCCTGGTACCAAACAAACAAAAAACAATATGGAAGTGGCCGGTTGTTTAGCTCAGTGGCATAAGTGCCTGCTTGGCTAACTCGAGGTCTTGAGTTCGATCCCTGACCAAAAAAAAAAAAAAAAAACAGAAAATGAAAAAACATGGAACTCTTGGTAGATTCTATTTTCATGGGACAGGAAACAGGACCTCTGTTTGTGAGCCAATAGGACAGAAGAGTGAGAGGACCCCTGGCCTTGAGGTGACCTGAATGTGGGGCAAAGAAGGAAATCACAGTTGGTGGCCCATCCTCACCCCAGAATTCTGTCGTCCCTCTGGGGCCAGGGTTGGTGGAGTCCCTCCTCCCTGCACAGGTAGGAGCTTTCAATGAGCCGATCTAAAAGTAGTGCTGGATTTCCTCTTGTTCGCTGGGTGTGCCCTTGGCACCAGAACCATAATCCAGGCCTGGTCTGGTTGTGTGACCTACAGATCTTGCATTCAGGACACCGGAACTGCAGTCCCCACTAGTGCTAACCAGCTGTGACCCTCAGGCTTGACTGCTGTCACCAGGGCCTCAGGGTCCGGGTTAACTGTACTACTCAGGGCTACCTTGTGGTTGCTGGATAAATGAAAACAAGCGAAAGCAATGTGGAAACAAGGAAACATCTTTTTCCAGAGGAAGGCACCGCAGGGCACGGCACAGTCAGACTCCCTGACCTCTTGACAGCTGCTGCCGGAATCCTCAGCTCTGCCCGCCCTCCGCTCCTCCCCGCCTGCAGAGAGGCGCTGCAGTGCCGGGGCACCGAGCCACCTCGCGCGGGGGCTTCGCGCCTCGATTCCCAGCCGGCCTGGGCCTCCACGAGGACGCTCCTGGCTGTCCGCACGGACGTCACAGCCGGGCACTGCCCCCGGGCCTGCCTCCCTGGCTGACCCTCGGGGGTGGACCTGGCGGCTGCACTGGGTCACCGCGAGCTGCCCCGGGGCAGTGGGCCCTTTGCCGCTCCGAGAGTCCGTCCAGCCCTCGCACCCAGTTCAAGGCACAGCCGGTGTGCTCGGGCCCCGCAGGGACGCAGCCCTGCTCGGATCGCTTTTGTCACTTTCTCAGGCCCCTGCCGACTGCCACAGCGCAGGTCGCATGCTGCGGCTCTGTCCCCGAGGACGCGGCGGTGGAAACGCGCCGAGGTCCAGGCCACAGCCCCACGCAGCGGAGATCGTGTTTCTAGCAGCGGCTCCCGCCTCCCGTCCGCATCCGGCTGTCATTGTTCCCGGCCACTAGGGCTCCCGACGCCCCTCCCCGGAGCGGGGCGGGGCCGCGAGGGGCGGGGCCGCGGGGCGGGACCGCGAGGGCGGGGCGGGCGCTGCCAATCACCGCGCGGCGCACGTGCGGCACGTCTGCGCGTCGGGGCGCCCGCGGCGCGGCTTGGTGGGATGCGGGGCGTCGGGGTGGGGAGGTGTGAACACGGGGCCGCGGGCCGGGCCTGGGCGCTCCGAGGCCTGGAGAGAGTGGCAGCACGGGCCGGGCAGGGGTGCGGGCGCGCCGGGGTGTCCTCCGCCTCTATCACGCACCCTGGGGCGATTAGGGGCGCACGGGGCGCCCCTGTCAATCCGTCCGCCCTCACATTAAGACGGGTCACCCGAGGTTGGAGACGGGCTGTGAATGCGCGTCTACACCAGCGCTCACTAAGAGAGGGGAGGGGACTCAAACCGGGGCCCAGAGCACCTGCTGCAGTCTAGCGCCTCCTTTGTACCCTGCCCTCCAGTCTGAAGGGACAGGAGGGCCTCATTTCTGGTCTGGTTTTCACAGGGAACCCCTGTCCGAGTGTAGGCTGAAGGGACGAAAGTCCAGGAGCCAGGCTGCCCGAGGCCCCACGGTGCGCCTCGCTGGCTCACTGCTCAGTCACTTCATGCGCTGGTGAAGTTTCCCGACAGAGAGGTTTCTTTCTTGAGTGGACCGTGTGCCCCCAGCAGGTCCCATGTCCCAGCCTGGAAGTCAGTTTGAAGTGACTGTAGCTGGCTGTGCCTCCCCTGGGCTGTATTGTTTACACTCCTTGGAGGGGATGCTTCCGGAGAGGAGCAGGCCTTTGAAGTGTGGGCAGGATTTTGGTTCTTCTGCCTCCTTTGATGTAGTGACCAGGCCAGGCAAACTACTCACCACCAGATCGAACGCCACCCAAGTTCACCTCTGCCAGGATGGGCCTATTCAAGGGCAGATTGAGAGAATCTCAAAATTTTCAATTTCCTGGTTTGCTTTTTTTTATTAGTACATGTCTTTCAATTTTCTGTACCTCGAAAATCACATTATTCCATTCAGTTTTTTTGTTTTGTTTTATTTTTTGAGACACAATCTCACTATGTACTGTATTCCAGGCTGGCCTGGAACTCACTGTGATCCTTCTGTCTCAGCCTCCTAAGTGGTGGGCTTACTGGTCATCTTCACTATAACTATGGGGTGGGTATTATCCCACTTTGGAGATGAGAACTTGCATGCTGAGATCACATCACACCGCTGTCTGAAAGCCTTCCTTCTTGTGCCTCTCCTTTGTGAAACTTAATTGGGTTCCTTAAGTGACTCATACCACACAAAACACATCCAGTACCTGGCTCACAGTGAGGCACAATGGATGCTTAGCTGTTCTTATCACTTACTAGAAATAAGAAACTGGAAATCTCTGTTCCTCCAGCAAGTGTTACAGGAATCGTAGGCAGCAGTCCTTGGTGAGGTCCTGTAGAGATGTGTCAGGTTTCGCTTTTATCTGGTTAGAGCTACTGCTGGTTGACTGGTGTCTTGCCTCCCACAGGTATTTGCACCTGAACTTTCTCTGTTTCTTCCCTGCTGTTGAAGGCAGCAGAAGGCAAGCTGTTTTCAGCTGGGTACTGTGACGTCCAGGAGTCTAGAGCAGAATGGAATGTGGATTTTTTGTTTTAATGACATGGATAATGTAACTTGACTTGGTCTTAAAATTTCACAAAGCGGAACAGCACTGTTTGCTGAAAGGTTCTTGGCCTAGTATAAATTCCCGTACAGTTATGGCGGCGGTCTAACGTGGCGGAACGCCTACCGCTTTCTTCTTCTTCAGCCCTAATTGCAACTCCCTTTCCTGTTTGCAAGCAAAGAAAATTTCAATCAGTTCCTCACACATCATCAGTGTCTGCCCCATGCGCCACTTCCAACCAGAGGTCATGTAACCCTCTGCCTCTCTGTATCCAGTCAAAGGAGACAGACCAGCCCCCATGGGTTGTATGCTTTCCACGGCCTCAATAAAGCTGTTCTTTTCTTTTCTTTCTTTCTTTCTTTCTTTCTTTCTTTCTTTCTTTCTTTCTTTCTTTCTTTCTTTCTTTCTCTCTCTCTCTCTCTCTCTCTCTCTCTCTCTTTCTTTCTTTCTTTCTTTCTTTCTTTCTTTCTTTCTTTCTTTCTTTCTTTCCTTTTTGCTTCTCTGTTGTGCCAGAAAACTCTAATATTTGCTTTATTACTTACCTTTTAAAAAGCAAGCCCAGATGCTGTGGCATGTGCTGGTGATCCCAGCGCTCTGGGAGGCTGAGGCTAGAGGATCACAAGTTCATACTCAGCCTGGGCAACCTAGCAAGACACTGTCTCAAAATGTAGGATTAAAAAAGGGCTGTGGGCTGTGGATGTAGCTATGTAAAGGCTGGTGTTTCAACCCTCAGTACCTCAAAAGTGTGCATGGCACATAACACATTTTATAAATTTTTAAAATTTTTTAAATTGGTACCTGGGATCGAACTCATGACCGCACGCTTGCAAGGCAGGTGCTTATGCCGCTGAGCTAAACCCCCAGCCCCACAGCACACATTTTAAAAGTGCTTCCTTTGGAGTGGAATGTGTCATGCCAGAGCACTGATTTGAGACCAACAGGAATGATCTGTGTTTGGGACCATGTGATGGGGCTGAGCTGGCCATATATGACCTAGGGACCCAGGAGGAGGTGAGTAGGCTGAGCTCTGCTGCTGGATATCAGCAGGACTAAGGGGGATGGGGAGGAGCCCCAGAAACAGGGGTAACAAGTGCATGGAGCCCCGGCAGGGGTGGCTTGGGGCCCAGGCCCAGCTGGGCTTTGCTGTGAACAGGGTGTGATGGGAGGAGGTGTATGGGGCAGTGTGGGTGACAGTAGGGATTGCCAGAGCGGCACTCACTGAGGACCTGTTTTGTGCAACTCTTCCTTGCTCTCTGTCATCTAAGCCTGTGGTGTAGCTCACTCTTGTGCCCCTTTTACAAGCAGGGAAACAGCTATATGGAGGTTAAATTGCGTAGTGTCACCCAGCGAGTAACTGGCCCTGTAACCCAGGCCCTTGAGACACAAGTGCCTTGTCTTTTTATGCTGAGATTCAGTTGATGAGTTTTTTGGGGGTTTTGTTTTGTTTTGTTTTGTTTCGAGACAGGGTCTCGCATGTAGTTCAGACTTGTAGCCCAGCTGGCCTCCATCTCTCCATGTCCCTCATATACCACCACACCTGGCTTTGGTTTATGATTCTTGTGGGGATCCAGGGACTTCCCGGTGTGTGTCTCTGAGGAGTCTTTTGTTTGTTTTGTGAAGTGGGTTAGGCCTTAGCCATGTGACACAAGTCCTTTGCCACTAAACCCCACCCCTGGCCACTGAAAAATCTTCTGCAAAGGAGCTGCTGGATCACAGGGTCACCGGGCCCAGCAGAGCTTGGCAAGAAGAAACGAGGACAGATGGCACAATGGAACAAGAGGATGATTGTCACTTAGCAGGTGTTCAGGGGGAAGTAAAGAGAGACGGGCTTGACAGAGTTGCACCGGGAGGTGCCCGTCACAGCATCCTGGGAAGTGGTTATACCGAGACACAGCGCGGTGTGGCCCCACTCCCAGGAGCGAGGAGGATCAGGTGTCCTATGAGGGGCTGGCAGCGTTCTGGGAAGGGGTATGTTTCAGTTCACCTTTGGGGCAAGGTGTTTTTGCTTCGCAGAAGCCCAGAACAAATGGGTACATTCCAGTGTCCCTGGCAAGGTGGAGAAGCGGGTCCACCCCAGCCCCTGTGCAGAGCTGCTGTTCTGGATTCTGGTACTTAATCATCTCTCAGGGTGGGCCAGCTGTAAACCCCGGAGCCTGGAAGTGTAGTCTGCTGCGGGACCAGGGATTCTAGAGCTACTCCTGTGGCAATTCAGGCACAAATTGGTATTGTTTGATTAACTGATTGTGTTGGTGAAAGTCACTTGCAAAAAGTACATGTTGAGCTGGGTGTGGTGGCACACATCTGTGACCCCAGGACTCTGGGAGGCTGAGACCAGAGTATTGCAATATTGTTGCTGCTCTCCCCAGGTGCCTCAGGGCCACCTCCATGGGCTCTGGAGACAAGTGCTCTTCTACAGTCTGCCTACATCTGTCGGTCTGTCCATCCACCCATCCATTTTTGTGCTGGGAATTGAACCCATAGCCTTTACACTGAGTTGTGACTCCAGCCCTTTTTAAATTTTTTACTTCACCAAATGCAGTGGTACACACTAGTAATCCCAGCACTCAGGAAGCACTCAGGAGCGTTGCAATGAGTTTGAGGCCAGCCTGGGCTACACATAGTGAGTCTTAGACTCAAGAACAAAAAAAATTTTTTTGCATGTCTTTTTTTTTTTTTTTTTTTTTGGTACCAGGGATCAAACTCACAACCTTGCACTTGCCAGGCAGGCGCTTATACCGCTGAGCTAAATCCCCAGCCCCACAAGAACAGATTTTTAAAAAAATTTTTGACACAGGGTCTCGGTACGTCACTTAATTGCTCAGACTAGATCTGAACTTGTGCTCTTTCTGCCTCAGACTCCTAGAGTGCTGGGATTACAGGCATCAACCACCACTGGTCCCAGTATCCATTACCCACTCCCTCACCCCTGAATTAGATTTCTTCTTGCCTCAGTTTGGCAAACATGGGCACGGAAGGGCCATCCTTCCATGCCCATCAGCAGCCCTGCTGTGTCCCTTCTGCTAACAGAGATGTCTGCCTGTGCCCGTGTATCCCCAGCCCTAGAGCTGAGGTGCTTGGGCAACTAGGGCTGGCCGCTGGTGGTGGTGGTGGTGAGGATGGAAACTCCCTACTGTCTCCCTGGGCGGGGCTGGACCTGCTGCTCTAAGGGAGGCTTGCTAGTGAGATCTCCAGCTTCCCTTCCCCACTCAGACCTCGATTTAGAGGTTTGCTTTGCCTTTATCAGTGCCACTCTGAGGATGTTCCTGGTTCCTGGGCAAGTCAAGGAGGCTCTTTTCCTATACATTTTGCTTTTCAGTGACCTCTGTTTGCATTTCATGATTGCACGACAGCAGAGGTTTTCTGAGGTTGAGGGACAACAGCAGCTTGAATGCTGGGATGTGGCTGGGCTTTGCTCTGGAAGATGAACCCAGAATGGAAACTTAGGAAGGTTGCAGGGCAGAGGACCTTTTCCTCTGGGCTGACCAGTGCCACCAAATGGGCCTTTTGCCTCAGGAGAGGGATGCAGGGCTTTCCTGGGGGACAGGAAGCTATGGACCCCAGACAAGTGTCACGCCACACTGTCAGGAACCATCCTTCAGGCTGAGAGAAAATGATGAAAGTTGTTCCTGGTTTGTAAGCACTTGGAGTCACCTGCAAGAGTCACAGCTTGAATAAGCTGTGTAACATTGTTTTTCAGGTATATCATCAAGATCTGTTATGTCAACTTGGCCTGGAGGGGACCCAAGACCTTTCCAGTTCTCTGCCCTCTTTAAGCTTTGCAGTTCATTCTCAGGCTGTGAGTTGATAGTTGGAGCTCCAGCTATCTGACTTCTGATCAGTCTGACAGAGAAAAAGAGAAGGCTATACTTACTTAGTTATTTAGCATTTTTAAAGGGGAGGGAGCTGGGGAGTTGAGAGTGTAGCTCAGTATGAAGGGTCTGGGTTCTAGCTCCAGTATTGGGGTTAAGGGGAGGTGGATTTGCCAGGCATGTAGTTCAGTGACACAGCATGTGTCATGTGTTCAGCATGCCCGATGTCAGTACAGTCCTGCACCGGAGACATGCGTGCACACACACACACTGATAGACAGACAGATGAACAGACAGGCAGAAGGATCATACTTTTCTTCTGCTTACATCTTATCGGCCAGAATTTAACCGAGTTGAAGGCCAAGTAGAAAAGAGCCTGGAAAATGTAGTCCTTTAATGGGATACACTGCTGCTCAGAATAAATTTGGGGTTTGGTGGCTGAAGGAGAGAAGCCTTGAGTTAGGGTGAGCAGGCAGCTCCCCATCTTGATTAGAGTGAGATGGACTGAGAATCTGTGCCAGGGTAAAGCCTTGGGGTGCGGAGTTTCTGGTCAGCATTTGGCAGGGTTTGCGGGTCAGGTTTCTGTGGGTCTGGAGATACACACATGTCCATCACTGTGAAAATCCAGAGAGCATCAGAAAAGCAGCTTGGTCTTTATGCAGTTCTGTAATCAAACCAACACTCCTCTCTCGACTGACACTAGCATGGACTCCGTAGGGTCTACACTTGCAGGAAGGGAAAGTGGGCTGGGCTGTGAGAGCCAGGCTGCGTCCTGGCTCTGCCCTTTCTTCTCAGTCAGTCTGAGCCTCGCTTTGCTCATCTGTAAGATGGGGTGGTGAAAGATTCTCAACCTGTAAGCAGGTGAGGACAGCAGCCTTTGTGTGTCAGTTTACTTCAGCATCCCACGTCACCTAGGGAGTGAAGGTGAATTGGAAGGACAAGGTCATCCTGGCATGGTGATGCGTGCCAGGAGCATTGCAAGTTAGGGGCCAGCCTTGACAATTTTGCAAGACCTTGTCTCAGTATAAAAATAAAAAGGCTAAGGATCATAATAGCAGAGAACCCCTGAGTTTGATCTTTACAAGAAGGGAGGAGGGAAGGAGGGAGAAAAGAAAAGAAGAAAGGAAGGGAAGACGGAAGGAAGTAAAGGAAGGAGGGAGGGAGGGAGGGAGGAAGGAAGGAAGGAAGGAAGGAAGGAAGGAAGGAAGGAAGGAAAGAAGGAAGATTGGATTTATTCAGCCAGTTCTTTCTCAAGGCTCAAAATGAAATTGGTGATGTCAGCAAGAGACTAGGCAGAGCCGCATCTCCAGATCCCTTGGGTCCTATGTTCTTTCTAATGTGCAGTGGAGGAACCAAATCCACTCTGGCTTGCTTTCTCCCCTAAACCTGTGGTCTTTCCCTCTTTAGAATTGCTTCTCTCCCCTCAGTGAAGGCTTTCTCACCTCAAGATGATTCTCTTGCCTGCAGGGGCCTGGCTCTTGGACCTGTCCTTTCTCTTTTCACAGCTAATCACAGTGACCAACCAAGTTCTCTACACCAAAGGCCTCATCTTTCTGCCCACCTGTGTGTGCTCGCTCTGAGCTGGTCATGACAGGTCTTTCCCCTGGAAATGCTCCATATCCATGCTGTGATCATGGACAACCTCAATAAAAAGTTATGGTTCTTAGCCTTAATCCCAGTGCTCAGGAGGCTGAAGCAGAAGGATTGCTGTGAGTTAGAGGCCAGCCTGAGCTACATAGTGACACCCTGTCTCAAAATAATCAATAAAAACTGGGTGCAGTGGTATAGTCCTGTAATCCCAGCACTCAGGAGCCTGAGGCAGGAGGATTACTTGGAGTTCCAGGCCAGCCCGGGTGAGACCTTATCTCAAAAACAAACAAAACAAAATAAAACTCTAAAGCATGGCTGGGGACGTTGGCTGGATACAAAAAGAAAGGGAGGAGAGGGAGAAAGAAATTGATAGAGAAAGAAAAAAAATTTGGTGCTTCTGAGACTGGAATGTCCCTGGTTCCTTGAGCTTCTAGAGCTCATCCTATACTTTAACAATGTCAGGTTCAGTGTGGAAATACAGTGACACATAGAAGCAACACATTTGAGAGGATTTCCCTTCAGAGGTTCTATGATGGAGGTGTCTTCAAACCCTATTTTCCCCCAAACTCTTAGTCCTATCCCCATATCTGAATCACTTAAAGGCTGTCATGTTCTCTCTTATTTTTCAGACAAGATTTCACATGTAGTCCAGGCTGACCCTGAACTCACTATGTAGCCCTGGAACTCGGGGCAGTCCTCTTGCCTCAGCCTCCTGAGTGCTGGGATTTCAGGTGTGCACTATCACACCCAGTTTACCAAACTTTCCCTGAGTTCCACCATCCCCCACTAAATGCAGGGCCTTGTTTTTGTACCTGTGGGCTGTGCTTATCTGGTGCCATTTGGTGGAAGACACACTAATGTCAAGCACAGGATAATCCTGGGAATTGTAGGATAGAAGAGAAGGCTCAGCAAACTGAACACTTGCACAGCAACTTCCTTGGGCCATTGTCTCCTACAGACAGGACCCTGGGGTTTGCCCAGTCTAGCCAGCACTCTACCACTGAGCTCCAGCCCCAGCCCTCTGGCTTTGCTGTTTTGAGACAGGGCTTTATTAAATTGCCCGGGCTGGGCTCAAATTTGCTATCCTTGCCGGGGTGTGGTGGCTCACGCCTGTAATCCCAGCACTCCGGGAGGCTGAGGCAGGAGGATCATTGTGAGTTTGAGACCAGCCTGGACTTCAAAGTGAGCTCAAGGCCAGCCTCAACTGCATATGGAGATCCTGTCTCAAAAAGACAAAACAAAAACGAACACTTGCTATCCTTCTGCCTCAGCCTCCCGAGTAGTTGAGATTACAGGTGTGCACTAACCCCTCCTCAAGCATTAGCTTCTTTTATTCTCAAGGCTCACATCAAAGTCCTCTTTCTGATGTCACCAGGGCCCCGCAAGAATAACTCATACTCTCCGTGCTGGCAGATTTCAGTTCCACTTTGACTCAAGTCCTCATCTTGGGTGAGGGCGAGGCTGGCGTGGGAGTCAGTGCCCGGGGCGGGGAGGAAGGCAGCGCCCTAGGGTGACTCACCTTCCACACAGACCACAGGGGACACCTCTGTGACCCCTCAGCCACCACCAAACCTGCAGGAATTCTGAAGCCTGCTTTTCTTCCACACAGTCTATGGTTTCAAAAAAATCCCCCTAAGGGTCCCTACTGCCAGGTACACCTGCGAGAGGGCCGAGACCAAAGGGTCGCACTTGGGTCTTCCTGCCCTCCCCTTATGACTCCGCGGCTTCTTATGGGACATTTCTGTGATGTCTGTGTCCCTCAGTCCACACCTCCTGTTGTCACGTTCTCTGCCTGAGACAATATCTCTGGACAGCTCTGCTTCCCCTTTTGCCCCTGAGCTTGGTCTTTCTGTCTCCTGCAGGTGCTCAGCTGCTGTCTTTTCCTCCTTGACTTTAACTGAAAATAATCACAGACTAAATAAAGAGCGAAATCAAAAGCAGGTCCTAAGGGCCAGGGATGTGGATTTAGCTCAGCAGCATAAGCGCCAGCCAGGCAAGTATAAGGTCGTCCCCGTTAAAAAAAAAAAAAAAAAAAAACTCATTTAAAAGCAGGTCCTAAGAAAGAGGGAGAGGTCTTTTGCAAATGGGAAAGGGAAGGAGAGACGGGAGCTAGGGAATGAGAAAAAGAAATGAGATGTGTCGTATACACATATCAACTCCCCACAAGGAAGGGGATCATTCTGGACTACAAAATTAAAATTTTGAAATTGAAAAAAAATGTTATAAAAAAGGTAATGTAAACCTACTCGACACTCCTGAATCATACACTTAAAACTGGATAGGGTGGGGCTGGGCTGGTACAGCGCTCGCCTAACACATGCAAGGACCTGTGTTCCATCCCCAAGACTGGGGAGAAAAAGATGGCAAGTTGGTAAATTTAATGTCACATCCTGTTTTTGCTGTTGGACCATAATCATGTAAAGAGAAGAAGACTTCTTGAAGGTGCGGGGACATTACAAAGAGAAGGAAGGGGGAAGGAGAGGAGGCGGCTGAAATTCGAAGAGGAGGAAGAGGGTGGAATGGTGAACAGCAGGAAAAGATCCTCTGGGTTTGGGTGTCCAGACCCTGAAACACAGCAGTGTGAGGAAGGGACTGAAGGAAGTGGTCCCCAGGACCCATCAAGGATCTGAAACAAGAATCAAAGCCCACAAGGAGAGCAACAAGAGAGACCTCGATGGAGAAGGCGGCGGCAAGTGGCACTTTTTCTGAGTCTGGACTCGTTGAGTGGGAGGGGTGGCTTGAATCTGCAGATGAAGGGTGACCACTGGCGATGTCAGAGGCCTCCACAGAGAAGGCACAATGGAATAGAGCAGTGGATGTTTGGACTGCAGTGGCTGGTGAGTTATGTAGGTTCAGACATTGCCCAAGAGATGGAGATTGGCCAACTGGTCTCAGAATTCAGAGCAGCGATGGGCTGGCTCCATCTAGCAGTTCCCAGTCTGGGTGAGGGGGAACCAAGTTCAAGCTGGCAGGAGGTACACAGTGTCTGCACAGGCTGAGCAAATCAGGTTCCAGCCTCAAAACCAGAAATCAACTTCGGTGGAACTAAAGATGCAGGCTCTCTGGGAATAAATCTACAGATGGCTTATTGGGATGGATCAACCCAGATCTTGACTCTGTCTGCCCATTCTGTCTACCAGTGACAGCAGAGACACACCTTGAAGTGGACATTTTTTTTTCCTTTAGTTTCTTTTTTTTCCTGTTCTTTTTTGTTTTGTTTTATTTCTTGTTTATTCTAATTTTTATATGAGTATGAACCCTTGTTTCTATTTTTGTTATTGTGGTTTGGTTTGGCTCTTGTTTTTATTTTTTCCTTCTTTCTTTCCCTCTCGCCTTCTTCTCTGGTTTCCCAAAGTTTGTGCAATCTTCCTTTGTCCTCCAGAATTACTTCTAATCTTTTCTTCTTCTTCTCGTGCTTCTCTATTTTCTCCCTAACCCCTTTTAAATTTTCTCTCCTGCAGGTAAAATTGCCATATGAGGGCATATTTACCATGTGCAGTTTTCTAGTTTGTTTAACCACAAATCTAGTTCACACAGTTAAAACGGCAAACCACAGGTTGTCATTTTCCAGGCTATGCTTGATGCGATTGTCATTGCCTCGAGAACTGCATTAGCCAAGGTGACACAATCATTCTAATCAGTTGTTCTTCCTGGTATACCAAGACTGGGATTGCCAAGGGTCATAAATAATACCACAGGCCAATGCCAGAGAACCAGGGGACAGGCCAGATAGCAGCAACTTCTCATCCCCAGTAAAGTGAAGAGGAAGGATCTTGTAACAGACTCAAAACCCAAAACCAGCTACACCTAGAAGATAACTCTGAGTAGTCATTTCCAAAGAGTTCTAAAAACTAGCAGTAAAACTATTTACCATAAGCAACTTACAATCATCAATGCAGGAATTAAACTTTAAAAAAGAAAAGAAAAGAAAATGAGAAGACACTGAAGATGCAACCCCAGACTTCCAGCTCACCAAAGGTAAACCCAGAGGTTAATAAGATGCAATAATTGGAAAGCCTCTCACCTGAAGTGGTAACAGTGGAAGTAACAGGGCAGTAGAACAAGGCTCTAGAAAAAAAAATCAAATCAGAAATAATTTCTCAGATAACTACAGAGATGGTGACCATAATGAAGGACATGGTTAGTGATTAGAGCAGATACAGATCTTTAAAAAATAGAGGAACTAGGGGCTGGGGATTTAGCTCAGTGGCTTAAGCGCCTGCCTGGCAAGCACAAGGTCGTGAGTTTGATCCCCAGGACCAAAAAGAAGCCAGGCATGGTGGCTCACACTTGTAATCCCAGCACTTGGGAGGCTGAGGCAGGAGAATTGTTGCAAGTTCGAGACCAGCCTGGGCTACAAAGTGAGCTCAATGCCAGCCTGAATTGCATAGCAAGACCCTGTCTCAGACAAAAAAAAAAAAAGAGTTCTGATACTCCTATACTCAGATTCCCCACATTAACACTTTATCTCATGTGTTTCATCATTCTCTACTCCATCTATCTATCCATGCACCTTTCCCCCTGAACTACAGAGTAAGCCGCAGACTTCTTTCTCTTTTACCTAAATACTTTAATTTGTATTTCCTGAAAAAGGTATTCTCTTACAGTATAGTGATCAAAATTAGAAAAATAACAGTGATATAGTACTATTGTCTAGTTTATAAACTTTATTTAAATTTTCACTAATTGTCATAAAACAATTATAAAAAAAAAAAAAGCAATTATAGCCAAGTGTGGTACATGCCTGTAATCCCAGCACTTGGGAGGCTGAGGCAGGATGATCACTATGAGTTCCAGGCCAGCCTGGGCTACATATTGAGACTTTATGTCAAAAAACAAAACAAAACAAAGCAATCAATTGTAGCAAAAGAAAAACAAGGTGTTTTGTTTTGTTTCTGTTTTTTGTTTTCCCTGGTCTAGAATCTATTCTGGGACCATATACCGGATTATGTTGTTATGCTTGTATTTCAGTCTCTGGAGTCCAAAACATTTCGTTTTGTCTTTTACGACCCTGACGATATCACACAGCCCAGTTCTGTTCACTGTCATTTCCTGTGGATTTGTCTGACCTCCCTGTCATGATGCTCAGTGTCTACGCTCTGGGCTGGGGCAGGAGCGTCACGGAGAGCGGGCCTCCTTTTCCCGTTTACTACGGATGGACTTTAGTGGCTTGGTTAGCACACTGTGCTGTTACTGCTTTCTCCAATTAACAAGGTGGTTTGAGGTTATGTAAATTTCTGACTTTTGATTTGGATTTTTCTGGCACTGGGGATTGAACCCAGGTCCTTCACACTGAACTACATCCTCCAGTACCTTAAAGAAGGTATTTTGAGCCGGGCATGGTGGCACATGCCTGTAATCCCAGTGTCCACAGGCTGGGGCAGGAGGGTTGCTGCAAGTCTGAGGCCAGCCTGAATTACACAGCTAGATGGTGTCTTCAACCAACCAACCAACCAACCAACCAACAATATACCAAAGATTTCTCCGAGACAGTGTCTGAGTCACTGAATTGCCTAGGCTGGGCTTGAACACACAATCCTTCTGCCTCAGCCTCCAAGTATGCTGGGATTACAGGATGTGCTACCACACCTTGCTAAATTTCCGCCTCTCACTGCTTGTGCTTTCTAGGCTCCCCTGTCATCCTGCCTTTATCCCACGGCACGCGGCTTTGCTGGCCAGCCCCATTTCTGGCCAGGACAGCTCTGAAGACACAGATCCCTCACAGGATAAGCTGTGGCCACTACAGCTCTACAGGGCCTTTGTCCAGGGCCTTGGCTTCTGCCCCTTGCTTTTTTGTTCCCTGTCGATGGCTCCTTGTTGCAGTATGTCCCTCTGCCCTCTGTTACCCACTAAGTCTCTGGGTTTCATGTCCACATACTTCTAATAGCCCCTGACCCAGCCTGGCATGGTCTCCTGCTTGGAACCCAGCCAAGGGCCCCTGCTTTTCCTGCCCACTGCCCTCTCCCACACAGTCATTCTCCTTCACTGTGGCTGGAGGAGTTCTCTCCTCAAGTGCAGCTCACACCTTAAGAGGAGAATGGGTGAGGGGCTGCCTAGAACCTTCAGTGGCTCCTGTGGTAACCAGCTCCTTCACTGGGAAGCCCTGTCGCTTTTCCAGCTGCCCCATCCTGATCGTGTTAAGAGCTTCCCGAGCACAGAGTCCAGGGCCTTCGTGCTAAGCTACATGCCCAGCTCCTTTTTATTTTTTATTCTCAGTCAAGGTCTTGCTAAATCACTAAATTGCTCAGACTGGCCTCAGAACCTCCTATCTCAACCTACCAGAGTTCCGGGATTATTGACATGCACCCTACACCTGGCCAGAGTGTCCCATTTTTAGTTCCTCCTCTTCTTGGGTTTTCACCTTTGAAACCTGGAGTCCTCCCACATTCATTCCCCAGCTATTGGTACAATTTTATTTTTATTTATTTAGTTTTTGGTTTTTTGAGATAGGGTCTCACTATGTAGTGCAAACCCTGACTGAACTCACTGATCCTGTCCCAGCCTCCCATGTGCTGGGATGACATGGGCCACCATGCCTGGCTCTTGGTACTGTTTTGAATTTAGTTTAGACTGTATCTCTCCTGCTGTGGAAGATACTCCCTGCACCTCTGGCTCACATGCACTTCCTGGGTGGTCTCTGGATGCTTTGGACCTATCTCAGCGTCCGGTGACACCTCCTGCTTCACAGTGAGTCAGGTTAACTTTGATGCCTTCCCCTTGGGCCATGCTGGGACCCAAGCTAACACATATCCCACTCTGGAACTCGGGTGCTGTCAACCTTGCCTGAATTCTCCAGTGGGTGAGTGGAAAGGCAGGACTCTGAGTCTCGGGCTTCTGCTGATCTCAGTCGTCAGGTGTCTGGTGGCTCGGAGTCCTGGGCTCTGGGCATGGAACAGGCCCAGGTCACCTGGAGCAATACCACGAATGAGACAGATGCTTCCAAGGCAGGGCATGATCAGATACCAAGCCACCTGTACCCCAGAAGGGCTGGGACCTAAAGAAACTGGTCACCAAGCCCAGGTGACTTGAACGGGGCTGGGTCCCAAGGCTCGGGAAGGGAGCTGCCAGGTAAGACAGCGAGCAGCCGAGGCTGTGCCATGGGGCCGAGCACAAGGCCGAAATCCCTGGATGGCTCAGCAGCTGGCAAGGCCTGCTGTTTCCTAGGGAAACCGAGGGCCACACAAGCTGCAGCATGCCTTGGTATAGAACCTGGGACACTCTATGAGGGCCAGATGGCTGGACTCACATGTCCTAGCATTGCGGGCTGGGGAGCTAAGGGTCTCAGGGCAGGACTCAGGGCCAGGGTGGGGATAGTCTGGGAGTTAGGAGAACATAGAGCCAAGGCCTGGCAACAGGTCCAGAGTTCGGGGTCACTGGTTCTACAAGTCAGGGTAAGAAAGGCGTTGAGGAGACACCGGACGGCCCAGATGGCTGGAGCCTGGGTCCCTTGAGAGCCAGAAGCTGGTCCTTCTCTGCTGTGTCCACATGGCCTGACACTACCTGGGTTACCTGGATCGGGGCTCACTGGGTCAACCTGAGCGCCAGGCACAGGGGCTACTTGGAGGACTGGCTGGACAGAGGGCAGAACCTGGGGGAGGCCCAAGGTGGGAGCTGGAGCCGTGCAGTAGGTCATTGGCCAGGATTTCTGTGTAAGTGACGCAATGATGGTTAAAGAGCCCTAAGGAATGAGCATTTTCAGCATCTGTGTGCTAAGTGGAAGGGACCCTTTGCCAAGGGCCGGGTGGGCAGCACCTGGAACCTCCTAACCTGGGTGTGAGAGGGGGAGCTGGTCAGGGGTTCCCACTGCCACACAGACCCAGAGCCAGGAGGAGGCTGTGGGGAAGCCGAGGGTCCAGGCGGCCTCTCTGGACCTGACTTTCCTGGGAAGGCAGGAAGCGAGGACAGCGGAAAATCATCCATAGGTCCTTCTTTCTGTCTTCTGCTCACTCAGTGGGTCTGTCCAGAAGCTCAGCGCATGCGCACCGGCAGCGCGAAGTAAGGCCTAACAGAGGAGGCGTTTGTCACGCGTGGAGTGGGCGGGTGCTCAGTGCGTCCCATGTTGGATGTTCCCCCCCAGGGTGACAAGAGCTAGGGTGGTGGCAGTGATGGAGGGACCACTAGGCAAGTGGGAGACGAGTTAAGAGAGCCGAGCGGGCAGGGTGCCAGACTGGAGGGGAGCGTGGGCAGGCGGGGGCGTGTCCAGGGCGCTGCTCTTCCACGGGGTCACACGTGACCGAGCCTCAGGGCCTGGGGGCTCCCGTCCCCTCCCCAGCCCCACTGTTCCGGGGTTTGGGGTACTGGAGTCGCCTATTGGTTTCCAGGCTGCTGCTGCTCTTCCTCCTCCTTCTTCTTTTTCTTCT
>PVLA01014481.1:0-30327 GCA_004027455.1 Hydrochoerus hydrochaeris | reverse complement strand
GTTGGTGATTTCTTTTGAAGTGCAGAAAATTTTCAATAATATGAGATCCCATTTGTTGATTCTTTGAAGTGTTTCCCATGCAGTTTGTGTTTCGTTCATGAATTCTCTGCCTACCCCTATGTCTCCAAGACTTCTACCTACCTTGTCTTCCTGTAGATTTAGTGTTTCTGTTTTCATATTGAGGTCTTTGATCCATTTTTAGACTTTAGTTTTGTGCAGGGTGATAGGCTTGGATCTAGTTTCAGTCTTCTGCATGTAGTGAGCCAATTTTTCCAACACCATTTATTAAAGAGACTATCTTTCTTCCCGTGGACATATGTAGCCCCTTTGTCAAATATCAGGTGGCTGAGTGTCCTTGTAGTTGTGCTTGCATCTTGTAATCTGTTCCATTGATCCTCAGGTCTATTTCTTTGCCAGTACCAAGCTGATTTGATCACTGTGGCTTTATAGTACTGTTTCAAGTCTGGAATTGAGATGCCTCCTGCCTTGCTTTTGTTGCCTAGAATTGCCTTTGCTATTCTAGGTTTCTTCTGTTTCCAAATGAATTTTAGGAGTGTGTTCTCTAGATCTGTGAGGTATGTCAATGGTATTTTGATTGGGATTGGGATAAATCTGTATAACAGTTTTGGGAGTATGGTCATTTTCACAATGTTGGTTCTTCCTAACCAAGAGCAAGGAATGTCCTTCCATTTTCTAATATCCTCTTCAATCTCCTTTTTCAGCATAGTATAATTTTCAGCATATAGGTCTTTTACATTTTTAGTTAGGTTGATTCCTAAGTATTTCACTTTTTTACATGTTAATTTAAAGGGCGATATTTCCATACTTTCTCTCTCAGTGAGTTTTTTTTTTTGTGTACAGGAATGCTATTGATTTTTGAGCATTGACTTTGTATCCAGCTACACTACTGAACTTGTTTATTACCTCTAGTAGTCTTTTAATGGAGTTTTTTGGGTCTTCTATATAGAGTATCATGTCATCTGCAAATAGTGATAATTTAACTTCTTCCTTTCCTATCTTTACTCCTTTTATTTCTCTCTCCTGTCTGATTGCCCTGGCTAGTGTTTCCAGAACTATGTTGAAAAGGAGTGGTGATAGTGGACATCCTTGTCTTGTTCCTGATTTTAAAGGGAAAGCTTTCAGTTTTTGTCCATTTAGTACAATGTTGGCTGTTGGTTTGTCATAGATGGCCTTTATAAGTTTGAGGTAGGTGCCGTGTATTCTGAGTTTCTGGAGGGTTTTTATCATGAACATGTGTTGGACTTTGTCGAAAGCTTTTTCTGCATCTATTGAGATTACCATGTGGTTTTTGTTTTTGGCTCTGTTGACGTGGTGTATTACATTTATTGATTTGTGTATGTTAAACCATCTCTGCATTCCTGGAATGAACCCCACTTGGTCATGACATATAATCTTCTTGATGATTTGCTGCATTCTATTTGCCAGTATTTTGTTGAGAATCTTTGCATCAATGTTCATTAGTGAGATTGGCCTATAGTTCTCTTTTTTGGTTGGATCTTTCTCTGGTTTTGGTATTAGAGTAATACTTGCCTCCAGGAATGATTTAGGGAGGATTGCTGTTTTGTCAATTTCATTGAAGATTTTAAGGAGTCCTGGCATCAAATCTTCTCTAAATTTCTTGTAGAATTCAGCTGTGAATCCATCAGGACCTGGACTTCTCTTTGTTGATAAGTTTTTAATTACATTTTCAATTTCAATAGCTGATACTGGGTTGTTCAAAATTGCTATATCTTCTTGTTTGAGCTTTGGTAGTTCATATGTTTCTAGAAATCTGTCCATTTCCTCTGTGTTTTCCATTCTATGTGAGTAGAAATTTTCAAAGTAGGTATTCATGATCTTTTGAATTTCCATGGGATCTGTAGTATTTTTCCCTTTTCAGTTCTTATTGCATGAATTTGGCTTTTTTCTTTCTTTCTCTTGATAAGGTTAGCTAGGGGTTTGTTAATTTTGTTTATTCTCTCAAAAAACCAGCTTTTTGATTCATTATTTCTTTGTATTGTTTTTTTAATTTCAATTGCATTGATTTCTGCTCTAATCTTTACAGTTTCCTATCTTCTATGAGCTTTGGGTTTGGCTTGCTCTTCCTTTTCTAGAAGCTGGAGATGGAGCTTTAGGTTGTTTATTTGTGCTTGTTCTGTTTTTTTTGATATGACAATTTATTGGTATATATTTCCTTCTGAAGACCGGTTTCATTGCATCCCACAGATTACAGCATGCTGTTTCTATAGTTTCATTGAATTGTAGGTATTGCTTTATTTCTTCTTTAATTTCATCTGTAGACCACTGGTTGTTCAAAAGGCTGTTATTTAATTTCCATGTATTTATGTAGGTTTTACAATTTCGTTTGCCATTAATTTCCAATTTCAGTGCACTATGGTCAGATATTATGCATGGTATGATTTCAATACCTTTGCATTTACTTAAGAATGTTTTATGGCATAATATATGGTGTGTTTTGGAGAATGTCCCATGTGCAGCTGAGAAGAATGTGTATTCTGATGTGGTTGGGTGGAACACTCTGTAAACGTCTACTAAATCCAATTGCTCACAGGTATGATTCAGATCTGTTGTTTCTTTGCTGACTTTTTGTCTGGTTGATCTATCTCTTTGTGACAATGGGCTGTTAAGATCTCCTGTTATAATTGTGCTCTTGTGTATTTGGTTTTTCATGTCCATTAGTATCTGTCTTATATAGTTGGGTGCTCCTCTATTTGGTGCACATATATTTATAATTGTTAGTTCTTCCTCTTGAATTTTTCCACTAACAAGTATGTGGTGACCTTCTCTAGCTCTTTTAATCATTTTAGGTTTCAAGTTCATGTTGTCTGCAAATAGAATAGCTACCCTGCTTTTTTCTGGGTTCCTGTTGCATGGAATACTGGTTTCCATCCTTTGACTTTTTATCTATGAGTTTCCTTTTGGGTCAGATGTGTTTCTTGTATACAGCATATTGTGGGATCCTGTTTCTTGATCCATTCTGTCAATCTATTTCTTTTTATAGGTGAACTGAGGCCATTTATATTTATGGATATCACTGATATGTACTGGCTCGACGTTGCCATGTTACGTTCTAGTTGTTTCTTTCTGCTTTTCCTCTTATTTAATTGCTTATCCTACCTGGTGGTTTCTTTCTGTTGTTGTTTTGGGGATTGTGGTCATTTTTATCTCTGTCTAGTATGTCTTTCAGTACTCTTTCTAGGGTTGGTTTGGTGGACATGAATTTCTCCAGTTGTTCTTTGTCATGGAAGTATCTTGTTTCTCCATCAAATTTGAATGAAAGTTTGCTGGGTACATTGGTCTGGGTTGAAGGTTGTTTTCTTTCAGGGCTTGAAATACCTCACTCTAAGCTCTTCTTGACTTGAGGGTTTGTGCTAAAAGGTCTGCCATGATTCTAATGGGATTTCCTTGATAGGTGATTTGAGTCTTTTCTCTGACAGCCTTTAGTATTCCTTTTTTATGCTGTATGTCTGAAATCTTAATTATTATGTGTCTGGGTGTGGATTTATGTTGATTGTGACTGTTTGGTGTTCTATATGCCTCACTTATCTGCATATCAGATTCTTTCCCCATGTTTGGGAAATTTTCTGCTATTATTTCTGTCAATACTTTACGTATGTCATTTTCCCGGACTCCTGTATCTTCGCTAATGCACATTATTCTTATATTGTTGCTCTTGGCATCATCATGAAGCTTCTGGATTACCATTTCATGCTGCTTTGGTATGTTTCAAAGTTCTATCCTTTCCTGGTCACTAACTGTGATCCTGTCCTCAAGGTCCGAAATCTTATCCTCAGCTTCCTTTAGGCGGTTCTGCATGCTTTCAATAGCATTTTTTGTTTCTTGGATGTCTCTTTGAGTTTGTTTCATGAATTCTGCTTGTTTTCTGTATTGTTCATTCGAAGATTCAATCAGTTTTCCATGCTCATGTACCTTTTTCTCTAGTTTTTCTTTAGCTGCATTCAACAACTCCTTTACTAAACTTGTTATTTCTATCTTTACATGGGAGACTACTTCTAATTTGACTTCCTCTATAGCCTGATGCAGTTGTTTTTTTATTTCACTCGTTATCTTTTCAGAGATTCCTGGTGTGTTACTTTTGGGGTCCTCTATTTCAATGTCTCCTGTACTTGCTTCTGGCGAACTATATGTTTGAGACTGCATTTTGCTTTTTTGTTTTGCCATTTTCACTCTGCCTGGTATTTTCTATGTGTAGGAGGGGATCACACACACTCTTTTCAGACTCCCCAAAGTCTTACAATTAGTTGGAGGGGGTTTTACCACTGGCTTTATTTATCCCCTGTACACCTCTATTTTAGGGGCATACTCCCCACACTGATACAGTTAATCCACTGTGGTCCAAGGTTCACCACCTGGGAGCAAAGTTCCAATTTTTTTCACACTAAATGGAGCCTGCTGAGGTCTTCTGATATTGCAGGTGGGAGGGCAGGCCCAGTGGAAGCAGTCCAGGGCAGTTTTCAGCCTTGGGCGGGCCTCCTCCTTGTTCCTGGTGGCAGGGTGGGCCCTTGGGGGAGGTTCCAGGCAACCTTTGCCTGAGGCGGGCTTCCGCTAAGTTCCTGGTGGCAGGGCAGGCCCACTGGGGAGGTTCCAGGCAGCTTACCCCTGATGCAGGCTTCTGCTAAGTTTCCCGTGGCAGGGCAGGCCCATGGGGGTGGGTGTTCCAGGCAGCTTACCCCTGACGCAAGCTTCCACTATGTTCCCTGTGGCAGGGCAGGCCCATGGAGGGGTTCCAGGCAGCTTACCCCTGATGCAGGCTTTCGCTCTGTAGTTTTTATTTATTTGTAGGGTGAGTGTTGTCTTCCCATGAGGGAAAAAGAACAGGCATATACAGATCCTCATAAACTCTTCTAATTGGGTGAAAATCTTTAGCTTTTGTCTTCCAGACTCAGGGTTGGGAATGGATACATCAGTGATCAGTGGTGAAATTCACTGCAATTAAATGAGGTATGTGTTCACATTACACGTTTAAACCTTGTGTTAGGAATTCAAGCAAAACTCAGAGTGGATCATTTGCTTTGAGTCAGGATGTTGAGCAGAAGACTTAATGGCTGAGGCTGGGATTACCTAAAAGCTTATTCGCCAACAGCAGTGGTCGATGTTGGTGGTCACCTTACCTGAAGCTGATGGCCAGGTCATCTATACGGCCTAGGTTTATTCAAAACATAGTGTCTAGTTTCCAAGGGCAAGTGTTGTGGCTTGTTTAAATGTCCCCCCAATGCCTCATGCAGTCATGGGAGTGGCTGAATCTAGGGTTTGTGATAGGTTCATTGTTCAGTTGGGATTGGTGGTGTGAGTGCTGCACCCGCCCAAGGGTGAGGAACTGGCATACAGCATAAGGGAGGGAAGGATGGGTGCTTTTTCCTTTTTACCCTGTTTACTCTTGTCACTTGCAGCCACCATGAACAGCTGGTCCTGTGTCACACTACCCTGCCTTGGAGCCAGTGAGTATGGACTGAAACGCTGACAAACTATAAGTTAAATAAACATTTCCTTGTCTAATTTTGGGTGTCAGATATTTTGTCTCAGCAAGGAGAGAAAAGTAACCAAGACAGCAAGAATTCCAACCAATTAGGGAGAAGCTGTATTGCTCCTGACCTAGCCTTACAAGTTGTGTTGCTCTGTTTTTATTGTATGCTATTCATTAGAAGCAAGTTATTAATGTGAAACACATTCAAAGGAGGAGAATTACATTCCATCATTTGTGTGAAGGGTCAAAAAATTTGTAGACATATTTTAAAGCAATCATAGATACTATGGAAAAAGCAAAATTATAATAATGATATCTAATATTTGTTGAGCACTTATGTGCTAATATGTAACATGCATTGTATTGGATTTTCTTGTAAACACTTTGTGTAAATTGTCTCAGTCCTCCCATAATTCTGTAAGACAGGTAATATAAGCTCTATGTTACAGAAAGAGAATTTTTAATTGCATAATTTACTGAAAAATAATGTTTGTGGGATTAAAAGTCAGGCATCAACTCCAGAAAAATTTTCTTATTCACTACTATGCATTACATAGGACTCAGGAGACATAGAGTCTAGTTCAGAATACTAATAGTAGGGTTCTGCTCTGCTCCAAGTGTTTTCCATGGCCACAACCCTGTTTAGGAAAGATGATCTCTCAGCTTTCTCTCTCCATCCCACCCTGGTTACCAGTGTCAGACTTGTCTCTGAATAAGACCGTTGTTGGAGGCCTGCTGCCAGAGCTCTGCACAGCCAGTGTGGAGGGGCACATTCAGAGAGTAGAAGGTGCTCAATATAGTGAAGGCCTAGAGCAGGTAGACACCTCACATCTGAGGGCACCTGCCAAAGGGGAGGAGGTGGACTGAGGGTGCTCTTTGGTGCCTATATCTGGTTCAGCACTTGGGTGAGATTTTGCTGTTACTGGGCACCCCACCTTGTGTATCCTTAAAATAAATCCTTGTTATCTGAGATAAGTGTGAACTCCCTTCTGCTCCTTATGTCTTCAAATACCCTCTCCTACTGATTGCCACTCACAAGGTACAGAGCTGGAAGAGGCCTCCTCCCTTATCTACCCAGTTCCTTTTCTAGGCAATACGTGTGGCTTGGACCAGATGACACCTTAGTTCACAGTCACTGCCGATGTTCAGAACTTTGAACCTTGGCATGGAGGGGATGGGTCACAGGAACTGGCCCTATTTATTCCCAACACCTTCTCCAACCTCAGAGCAGTTTTAACTTGATACTTTGTCTCACAAGGAACCTGGCTGCACTGCCAGTGGCAGCTCCTACACTGGCTGGTGTGGGATTGGGCAGTGCTCTCCATCAAGCAAGCTGGACAGTGTGTTCCTGACCCTGTCTTTCCTCATTTCTCAAGTGGCTGTGCTTGCTAGAGAGAGACAAAAATAAACTGCAGGGAGTGGCAACCGTTCCAATGGGAACTGAGGTAAAATAAAGAAAGGCTACAGGGTTTGGTGCTCAGAGGTGACTGTGCCATGGTCCAGAGGGAAACCAGAAGGGGTGGTTTTACAGATTTTATTTAAAATTCTGTTTCACCCAAGCAGGATTTACAGTACAACAAACTAAGATTTGCATTTCAGGGACATAAAAAAAGAAAAAGAAAAAAGAATTTTAGATACATGAGATCCCACAAAGATTCTGTGACCCTCACACTTCCATCTGTCTAAGATTTGGAGAATATCAGCGGCAAAACCCCCACAAAACATCTGAAGATCTGGAAACCATCTGGCTTTGAGGAGGCCACCTCACTGGGTAACTATGGGCAAAAGCTTTTTGGGGTCCTCACTTCTTCCATTGTCTTCTGAAGTTCATTTTTTCTGTTTCTGCGTACGTCACTAGAATTCTGTGCCAGCCAATGGGATATTATTGTCTTCAGTTTCTCTGTAAATCTTTTGCACTAAGTCAAATACTTAGAGAGTGTTGAAGGTTAACTCTTTCAGGCTTTCGGGGAATTATTTTATGTATCACAAGTGCATTGAGCCAAATAGAATCTCTGAGTGGTACACGTAGAGAGTGTAGCACTGGAAATGCACTGAATGGTGTGAATGATACCCCAGAGGCTGAGAGAGTTAGTGGGTCTGCCTGTGGTGGGGTAATCGGTGTCAAGACATGATGTGAAATATGAGCAAGAAGGCTGCAAAATTTCACATGGGGGAAACTTTAGTGATGCATTAGTAATAACTAGAGCAAACGTTCAACAAACATCTCTTTGTTATACACACACACACACACACACACACACACACACACTACTACTACTATTAACTGGATTTTGAAAACCAAACTGAGAATAGGTGCTTTGAGTTCTTGAGGAAACCAATATATTTTACCCTGTCTCTTTGGATTCTGAGTTAATTCTATGGGGGATTTTTTTTGCTTCTCCTCCTTTTTCCCCTATTCACAGGGGTTCCATTAAGTTCCATTATTCCCATGCATATATAACTGGGTCCAACCCTGCCTAGCTTGCTAAATCAGGCAAGACTGGGCATATGGAGGGTGGTGGGGCCCTAGACCAGAGGCTCCACTGATCTGAGGGTCCTGGCTGGTTTATTTCAAACTTAGGATCCAGTGAAGAAATTACCTTCAATGAACCTGTTAAGGGACCTAGAATAGCAGGAAGTAAAACCCTGATTATTGCCTGTGAACCATAAGATAATGTCAACATGTGAAGGCTTGAAATTCAGGGAACTTCTCTATCTTGTTTTGACTTAGGATACTCCCACCAGAATGGAAGCTATCTGGGATCGAAGACTGTCCATGGGTCATTATAGTGCTTAGTGTCTGTTACTTTGACCCTGAGAATGTTTTAAATCCTATGGCAATTTGATGTTCTGGTGATTTTGAGAAATTTTTTGTTGATACACCAGAATAACTTCTTTCTCTTTATACCTCTGGGTTTTTCCCCCTGTGTCCTCATTCTTTGTGTTTACCCTTTAATCACCCCTCATTCTCTTAAATTGGCAGAATGAAAATTGCCATGCTAAGTATTTTATGAAAATTGTCCATGTTGCTATGATTGAAATAATTATGTTCAAGTCCTCTGAATTAAACTATATAAAATTAACTATTCATTTTTGTTTAGTGGTATAATTTCACACATAATAGTGTCTGACTATTCAATAAATATTTGCATATTATTTCTCATAATTTTCCTTTTTTGCAACAGGGAGTGCTCCAGTAGATAGATAAGAGTAAAATCGGGATTGTGAATCCAGAATTATCAAGTAAGTTTGTGGTGGAAATTGCAACGAATTAAAAAGCACATGCTACAGGTTCACAGGTACTGGAGGAAATTCTTGTCTATTGCTGTCACCTATGAATATTGGGCTGGTTTTGCTAGTCTCTGTCTCTGTTTCAGCTCTCACTATGTAGGCTGACCTCAAATTCCCAATCTTCCTGCCTTAGCCTCTGGAGGACTGGGATTGCAAGTGCATTCTGTGACACTTGGTTAGATATTCTTATATTCCAGAGACACCTAATACCTTTCTTTGTACATGAAATGTTCATATTTTCAAATAATGGCTCAAATTCTTTTTTTTATTTTCAGCATATGTGTTTTTTTAAGATAAGCAAAAGCATGTAAAAGTTAGAGATAATACAGAATTCCAAAAAAATAGATAAACTATAAGAAATCACTAGTTAATAAATTACATATTGTGCTCTTAGAATTAGTTGTTCAAGTTACAAAATTAAAGCATACGAAGTAGATAGTCAAACAATGAGAGTGTGAACAGCTATGCACACATGAATCTCTACATGTATTTCTATCCTTTCTGTATTAGAAGGAAAAATAAAACTTAGCAAGACAAAACAAAACAAATTCTTATAAAAACATGAAACCAAAAAGTCGTATAAAACCACAGTACAAGGTGATCTACAATGATTACTGTGTTGTTTCTTATTATCTTCAATAGAATGTCTATATCATCAGGCATAATTGAATATAGCAGTATGATTGAGTAAAGCAGTAAATAACAATATAAGTAAAAAATAAAACATTGTAGACAGTATAAAACTTCAAAGGCAGGTAATAATCAAATCAGAGTGGATATTCTAGTGGATCTTGTCATCTTAAGTGCAGTTTCCTATACTCTCAGACTTGATACTATCAATCATAACAGCTTTGAATAAAATCTACCAATACAAAACAGCAATCCAACAAACCAGATTTGATTACGATCAGTCATGGTAAAACAGTGTAGGTTTTACAGAGCTTTAGATTAAGTTGATAGGAAATTAAGGATGATTACCATACTATATCCTGTTATTTTCAGGATTACTGTCTGTGCCCTCAAATCTAGTACAGGTAGAATGACTGGAACAGAATATAATCCATCTAAGCAGAGTAGTGTGAGTAATGTGGGTTTTAAATCCTGGTTCACTATTAACAATATAGTGTATCAAGGCCATCTATATTAGAGATTCTAGTTATCCTTCTCTGCCTCATTTCTGCTATGCTATTTTTCTGCCTTTATCTAGTTTTCTCTTTCATTCTACTGCCTGCCCCACTCATTGAGGCCTTTCTGCCACTGTTCCTAAAATTCTGGTATTTTTTTTCTCTCTCTAGAATGTCCTTCAGTATTCTCTGTAGGGTTGGACTGGTGTTCCTCTTTGTCATGGAAGCATCTTGTTTCTCATTAATTTCCAGTGACAGTTTTGCAGGGTACATCAATCTGGGCTGGAGGTTATTTTCTTTTAGGGCTTGGAAGACTTTGCTCCAAGCTCTTCTTGATCTGATGGTCTGTGTCAAGAAGTCAGCCGTGATTCTGATGGGCTTACCTTTATAGGTAATCTGTTTCTTTTCTCTGACGGCTTTTAATATTCTGTTTTTATATTGAATTTCTGGTATATTGATTATTATATGTCTGGGTGTAGCTCTGTTTTGGTTGTAGGTTGCCGGAGTTCTGCATGCCTCACACAACTGAATGTCATTTTCTTTTCCCATGCTTGGGAAGTTTTCCTTAATTATTTCCATGAATAGCCTTTGTAATTCACCTGTATGTTTTCCTGCTTCTTCGTTAATGTTTTATTCTTAAATTGTAGATTCTTTTGCCATCTTCTAGCCTTTGTATTGTACTGTCTGTTTCCTTGTTATTTTTAAGAGATCTTTCCTTTCATGATCACACATTGCAAACTTGTCTTCAAGTTTTGATAGTCTATCCTTAGTTTCTTTTAAGGAGTTTTGCCAGTTTTCAATGGAGTTTTTAATTTCCTGGTAGTCTCTTTGAATCTGCTTCATGTATTCTATATTTTCTTTATATTCTTTATTGAATGTTTCTCTCCTTTTTTTGTGTTTCTTCCTTCTTCCATCTGTATCATCCTGAGAGATGCTTCCTGAGAGCATTTCTTTTATTACTTTATTCATATCTTGCTTTACCTGATTTAATATTTCAGTTTTGAGCTTGTCTACAAGGTCCCGAAGATATCTCTTAATGTTCATTGAAGCCATGTCTGATGTTGTGTGTTTGCTGCCCTCAGTCTCCCTTGTTTTTTCCTTCTCCTGGATCAGGGCTCTCAGAGTTCTGGGTTGGGGTCCTCCTCCTGCCTCTCTCTCCTGTCATGGCCCTGGATTCCTCCACACAGGTTACAGTGCAGGTCCCAGCCCCCTTCCCTGTTGGCCACGTTTCCTCAGAAGCACACTGGCAAGGGAACTCTCCCATTTCCTGCCTGCTCTTGTCACTGAGGTGTAAGCAGTAGCTGTATTTGCCTGCCCCTCCCCACTGGGCCAGTCAAACTTCAGGTGTCTTCACCTGGTTAGTACTTGCTAGGTGCAGGGAATTGATTTGGGACAGCTCATTGGGTCCCAGCCAGGGGCACGGCTCACTCCAAGCAAATCCCACGAATCTGCTCTGGGGAGGGAGGAACCAACTAAAGTCACTGTCACTCCCAGTTCAGGCTCCTCCTGCCTGATTCCAACATGTTGCCCATTTGGTCACACCCTTCCGGTGAAGGGAGGTCTCATTCCCAGCACTGACCATGGATTAATGAAGGTCCCTTCACCCACTCCACTCTCCGTTGGGCTCACCAACCCCTGACTTCAGTGCTGCTGTGCTTCCTGTGAGTGGCGGCAGGAACGAGTTTGGGCAGCTCTGCTGGCTGGCGCAGATTCAGGCCTTTGCAAACTTGGCAGGTCTCTGTGAACAAAAACGCTGTGTCCCATAATTTTTAGCTGTTTCAGTTGTAGTCCCAAAGTATTTGATGAGCTTTTATACATTTTCATTTCTTCCTGTGTCAAGAGGATCCATCTCCCTCTGTCTGGGTCTCTCCAGGTTGTTTTGTTCTGGCAAATGAGTTGCTTCTCCTGGGAGACTTTGTATTTTGTTGCTCACTGATCAGCCATCTTGTCTTCCTCCAATGACTCAAATTCTTAGAAGCATGCTGTCATGTTATATGTCAGTGGTCCCCCAAGCCTCATGAATTATGGACTCGACCAAATCTGATGTTTGTTGTTGGTTCGTTGTCTAGCTCTCGGATTGGTGTTGTGAATGTTTTACCCACCCAGGGGTGGAGCCAGCATACAATGTAATGGCAGGAAGAAGGTGTCTCTCTGTCTTGCAGGTTGGCGCCTTCTGGTTTGCAGTGGCCAGAAGGCGCCAACAGAGGCCCCGCCGTGCCGCCCTGCCTTGGAGCCAGCTGAGTGTGGACCGAAACCTCCAAGGACTGTGAGAAATAAACCTTTTCTTCCTTAACTTTGGGTGTCAGGTATTTTGTCTCAACAACTAATAAAAAGTAACTAAGACACATGCCATGCAATAATATAAGAAATTAAAATAGATCTAACCAAATAGAAAATACCATGTTTATAGTTTAGAACATTCAATACTATGAAAGTGCAAGTTCTCCCCAATTGACTTATGTGTATTCAATATAATTCCATCTTTTGTGTGTGTGAAAACTAATGAGCCAATTGTATTCTTTTTCTTTTTGTGGTACAGGAGATAAAAACGGGGCTTTGGCACTGAGCTGCTTTTTTATTTTTTGTTTTGAGACAGAGCCTCATTAAGTTGTTAATTTGCACAGGTAGGACTTGACTTTACAATTCCCTTGCCTCAGCCTCCCAGGGTGCTGAGGAGTGTGTATCGCCATGCCCAGTTCTAAGCGTTATTTGAAAATACAGAAGGTTAAGAATAACCTTGGCAGTCTTACAGGGCAAAGATGGAGGACTTACACACTGCCAGATGTCAGGTCTTGTGTGGGTGCAAAGATAGACAAGTAGAAAAGTCTCAGAACTAAAATGACATATAATATCTGACTGATGACAAGGGTGCCATTGTAGTGTGGTGAATAAATGAGACTCTTTTAAAAGATGATTCTGGGAAAATTAGATATTGTCATATGGAAAAAGATAAATACTGGTCTCTTCCTTACAACAGGAAAGAATCAGTTCTAAATGGATTGCACATATGAAATGAAAAGAAAAACAATAGTACTGAGGGAAGAGAATGCAGAGGAATATTTTCACGGGAGGGAGGTAAATATTTCTTAACTATAGGATGCAAAAGACACACTAGCCATAACTTAAAAGTCACTTTTTTGTTCACTAAAATACGCCAAAAGGAATAAGAAGCATTGTTTATATAAAGTCTGTATTTCACAAGTGACATTTGCAAGATGTGTACAACTTCTACATATCAGTAAGAGAAAGGGTACAACCCAGGAAAAAAAATAGGCTAGAAACTTGAACTTGATAAAAGAAGCTCTGTATGGTCAGCAAACATCTGAGAAGGTGGTCATCTTGACAATAACTAGAAGAATATGCACTAAGACAATGTGACTGCTGAGGACAGCACACTGTTGAAGGAGGTCAGGTGGTGATCATTATGGACATCACTGACTGGAATGGGGTGAGGGGCTGTCACAGGTTTCCAGCAGGGGAGCTGTTTGTTGATAGCTGGGGGAATTATATAAGTGTGTTCAAAATTTATAAAAATTCATTGGGTTGCACATATATGATTTGTGCTTTTTTGTGAAAGTGCTTTTTTAAAAATATGGATTACTCCTAAAAATACTATTTAGGCCAAGCAAATGCAATTGTTAGCTTTGTAGAGTCCATGGGTCTACATTTTGAGCCATCTGTCCTGGGTCAAATTCCGACTGAGCCAATCTGGCGTGCTCACCATTCACAGATCTCTGTTATTTATACCCTTCGGCTCTTGCCAGTGCCTTTTGTGTGGGATTCTCTCCCTGCCTCTTCCCACCATGCAAACTTTTGAGCCACATTAGCTCTGCTGTTTTAGCATTTTTGATCTATATTGCTCATTTAGGTTATAATTTTGGGTCATAATTTAATTTGGTTTTATTAATATATGTCTTGTGTCTTCTGAGTAGTTTCATGGTTCCCAGATTTTGGGTTTTATAGATACATACAAAGTGACCCAAATAAATACCTTGTAGCTTACATTTTAAAGTTAAATGCATTGCATCTAACAGATCTGTATTTTGTAGTTAATTCTTCTCAATTCCTTTAGTATTAAGGTAATTCTCTTTCTTGCTACATGGTTAAAATAATCAACAGAAACAATATAGAGACTAAGGATTTTGGGGTTCATCTTGCTTGTGGTCATGTCTCCTAGTGCTGCTGGCATCGTTGATCTTTTTTGGACTTAAATTTCCTCACCTGCAAAGCAGCTGCAGGGGCACAGAGATGGGGTGGGAGTGGGCTGGGGTGGGGACGGGAATGGTGAAGGCAGCAGCAGTGACTCTGAAGAAGTGTTCCAGCTTCAAGCCTAAGCTACAGTGGCCAGCCGTGACCTGCAGATGTCTGTAAGTAATATGTATGTTACTTACATCATTAGGAGACAATTTCATTTTAAAAGTGTCATCTTTAACTGCAAGGTTGTCTGTTACACCACGATTAAACACGCCGAAGAAGCCATTTGTCAAATGCCATCTTAACCCACCCAACGTCTCAAACTCACCCTCTGCTGACCTTCTATACCCTATTTTTTAAAAGTTCTTTTTAAATTTTTTTTAAACAAGAGAAAGTAGGCAGGGACATGTTGGTAAAGCTAACTGTCCACATTCACATGGAGACTCGGTGTGATCTCTAAGCTCATTATAGCAAATGTTAAAAATAAATAATAAAAAGGGCTAGGAATATAGCTCAGTGGTAGAGCACTCCTCTGTTCCATCCCTCGTACTTAGCAAAAAAGAAAGAAGCAGAGGCATTTGGTCAACATCTACACAATGTACCCCACAGGTATGCACCATAAAAATAGGGCTCATCTGGTACTAAGCAGTGTAATTTCCTCTTTCAGAAAAGCCGCTTTTAATAGTAAATTGCTACCAGAATGGCTATAGTTGGCTTTTTTATCTTCCTAATTTTAAAGACAGAATTTAGGTGCAGCCTGCTGACATGATCAGAGTACACGGTGCAGATCCTGAGGTCAAAGGTCAGCTGAAGAGCAGGTCAGTGGTTTTACGGAAGGGGTGTTGTAACTCCCTAGGAATCTGGAGTCTACCACTCCCCTCACATGTTACTGCTTTCTTCAAATTTTGGAAACGTGAGCCGTCTCCTTACCACGCTTCAGTGCTCAGGTTTCTGTGATCTGTCACTCAAGCGCAATCCTTAGAAACACCAACTGGCCCCGTTTGGCAGTGAAACCGAGATAGAATAATTACGCTACGCCTTGTGCCTCCCAGCTGCGCTAATAAAACCTTCAAGGCAGTCCGTCCCTTCTCCCTCTCACCGCCTCCTCACCGCCAGTCTCGAAGCAGTAAGTTTCATGTAAGGGAAATTTAAACAGAAAGCTGTGTGATTCGAATAAGAAGTATGCTCAAGATTCTGTCATTTTGATCATTTCTAGCAAATTTTTATCTGTACATTAAGACCTGTTACGGTTACTGCAGTAGCTTAAAGTGAAGTCTAGCAAGGAAAATAGGTTTACACCTCTACAGAAGCCTTAAGTATATTACTATACAAATTAAATGAGTAATCTTGGATATGCTTTGCATACAGGAAGCAGTTTGATACTGTTGTTGTTGTTGTTGTTGTTGCTTTTTTTTATAAACTGAGGATTATAAGGGGAGAAAAGGAGAACAAATTATCCCCAAAGATATTCTTCTGTACTTATAATCCAGATTTCTTCTTTCCCTCCTCCCCACTCCCATCTCCTGTAACATGCTGTGGATGAAACAACTGAGCAACTTTTCCCTAGATCGATTCTCAACTCATGTTCTTTCTCCTTATCCCAACTGCTTTGGTTCATTTTGTGCTGCTGTAACAGAATCCTGTGGACCAGGTCATTTATAGTGAACAGAAGTTAATTGACTCATAGTCACAGAGGCTGAAAGACCAATAGCAGTGTGCTGACATCCAGCAAGGGCCTTCTTGCTGTGTCATAGCATAACAAAAAGTGTTGTATGGTAAAAGATACTGTGTGGCCGAGGGGAGAGAAAGCAAGAAAGAGATAAGAGGAACCCACACCTACCAACTGGGATTAATTCCCTTAAACCCAGTCACCTCTTAAGACAGTTACAATGGCAGTTGAAGTTCAGTACATGTTTGTGAGGGGCAAACACCCAAGCAGGAGCACTGCCTACATCTTTTCTAGAGCTATGATTTGGACTGAAAATGATGTAGGAGATTAAGAACTGAATTGGAGACTCCTGTCCAGCCTCATGTCCATCCAGTGACCTTTATCTAAGGAAAAGAAGATAGAGATTTTGCAAGCAGGGAGGGGACCAAAAAGATAGGGGGCAGGGGAAAGGAGGGAAAAAGAAGTTAAAAGAATTAAGATGTGTTATGTGTGGGTATCAGCTCCCCACAATGAGCACATGAAGTATGTACTGCAAGCGTGTACTAATAAAAACTTAAAAAACATTTTTTTGAGGCAAGGGCTCACTATATAATGCAGACTGGCCTTGAAATTGCTTACATAGCCAAGGCTGACTTCCAACTCGTGGTGATTCTCCTGCCTCAGCCTCCTGAATGCAGCCTCCTGAATGCACACACCACCGTGTCCAGCTTTAAAAGGTTTTTTTTAAAAAACTTGGCACTTAAAACAAATGGAAAACTTGTGTTTACTACATTTAACTTTTATTCAACTAAAGGAGGTAATTCCTCCTTTAAGTGAAACTGCAAAGGGCTTCCCACTACACTTCTTTATTTATCATGTATACATATCCTTAGCTTCTTATCTTTTGTACAAACGTGAAAGTTATTTAGTTTCTGAGGAGCAGTTTCCGACTGGTTGTCATGTAAATGAATGATTGTTAAGTAATGGTATGTTACAAGCCGCAATGATAAACAGTTTACTGCACAAGTGTTTCTTGTTCCCACACTGATCCTATGGATGTGAAGAGCATTAGCATTTATCTTCTGTAGATTGTGTGATTCTTCTCCTTACCCAGTTGCTTGTTTTACAATGCTCTTGGGTCTGGACACAGATGTTCAGTGCCATTGAGTATTACAAACCGTGTCATTTTTTACTTGCTGAGTTTTAATTTTCATCCTGACATTAGATAAACAGGAGAAGATCTCCTGGAGTACTGAGAGAAAGTGCTAGTGTTTGTATTGCGTGTGTTGAAATAATTTGGGTTATTGCTTTCAGAATCCAGAAACTGTATGTTAGGTATTAACAATAAACAAATTTCAAGTCTGGTTGTTGTTGCTGCTGTGTGTGGGACATTGTGGTTATTGCATGCATAAATTAATTTGATACAAGTTGCTTATGTGGTATGAATACACACATATGCATATTTTTATTATAAATAAAAAACAAGACACATAAAAGATGCACATTAACTGGCTAACACATTCCATAGGTTATAAAGAAGTGAAGCTTTCATTAACTATTTGCCTTTATGATTCATTTGGTGCGGAGAGGTTTTAACTCATGACCTAGATACTTCAAGTATCTTGCTTCTGGGAAAAATATAAGTAGATAGATAACAACAAAAACCCATGTCCTAAATAAAGCCCCTAAGACATTTCACTTTCATATTAATTGCCTTGAAATTGTATCAGTAGGTTAGGAAAATAATTTTCTGGGTTAAATCAGAATTTAATTGTGTAATTAGAAAATGATGGGGTAAAAATAGGGCCTTTCACTTTAGCCACAATACATCAGTTCCCACTGCAGCCCTAATTAATCAGAGAGTTTCAGTCTAAACAGTATTGGATTCAAATATTCATACTCAAGAGTTGATCCTATCTTTTCTCCTAAATTAAGGAGAAAATCTGCTTTTTCATTTATTCTTTCCTTTTCCCCCCTTGAGATACAGTCTGTTTTCCAGGTTGGCCTCAAACTTGAGATCCTCCTCCTTAGCCTCTTGAGTACAGAGATTACAGGCATGTACCACCATGCCCTGAAGAAATCTGTCCTTTTTGGGGGTGTCTCAAGGGACCCAAATCATCACAGTCATCACTCTTTGCCCTATTCCCAATTTTTTTTAATACAGGGTCTCACTATGTAGTGTAGCTGGCTTTGAACTTGCTTATGTAGCCCAGGCTGGCTTCAAACTCACAGAACCCTCTGCCTCAGTCTCCTGAGCGCTGGAATTACAGGCTTGCGTCCCCATACCTGGTCTCGATTCTTTTAAAACTTCCTATTCACAGCCAACATCTCCTGCCTCATTCTCATCCCCCAGTAACTTCGCCCACTCTGTCCCTAGCCTGTGTGGCTTTTGTTCTCTGTCCTGTCTCCATCCTGGTTCTTAGTGAGTCACCCTTCCCTCTTTGACTTTTTGTCTTCCCCACTCTGTCTGAGGGATGAGGAGGGAGGGATGAATGGGTTTTGTGATTACAGAATGGTGACCTCAGGGGATTATGCAGATATTTCTACTTTAATAATTTTTATCTTGTTGAATGTGTCATTAAAGTATTTTAAATCTGGATGGTTTCAAAACAGTAATAAAAAAACAAGATATTCTTGGTATATATCTGCACCCAACTGGATGTTTCCGGAAGGATAAAGTTGGTGTTATCACTGATGGGTCCTGCGGGGTCAGTACTGCTGCACTGCCTGGCTCTGTGTCCATTGAGGTGGGAAGGCTCTTGAAGCTCTGCTCCTCTAGTTTTTCTGTCTTTGAGAATGGTGACAGAAGACTTCATCAGCGGTGATTGGGGGGCAGTGCTCAGCTTTCTAACTGTTCCACAATCTGGCATCATTTTCAGTTTCTTGTGTTGTCTTAACGCATCATATTCTTCATCTCCAATATGTTATTTATATCTCTACCAGTGGAAAATAGCCTGGAATTACGGCTATTCATGCCACCTGCCTTCCCAGGTGAGGAGCACTGCGGTGCTTTCCGCAAAGCACAGGCTGAACAAATGACCGCTGGGTGGACTTGACCTGCTTGCTGGGTTACAGACTCAAGCCGCTGCCAGCCCACACTGCAGCTTTGTCCAATGGGTGGCCAGCAGTACAGCTGAGCCTGGTACGTATTTTTGAATGACAGTGAGCACAACAGTAGAGCTACATTATGAGAATTTGGAGAATCTTGCCTTTCCTAAACTCAGGGAATGTTCCCTGGACAAAGATGATGGGGAAAAAAAACCCCACTGAATGAAATACAATGGGAAACACAAATTTAAGAATGACTCACTTTATCGCTGGGAATTTTATTATCTTCGTACAATTGCCTTTATATGGAAAATAAACTGAAATGGTAAAAACCATATGTGCTGACCAATTCATACCCATAAGGCATAACATGCAATACATATTTAGATCACTTTCATTCCAATTCATTACTTAGTCTTTCACTGCAACATTTTTCAATTATTTTTAGAAGTTAGCATAAACTGATAAATAAACATGTATAATAAATGACATAAGAAGTAAGCGTCCCTCAGGTTTCTCTTTGCTGAAAAAAATCAGAGAGCTGACTAAGTGATTAACCCCATAACTACTGCTGAATCTTTAGTACAACAAAGTCTGGGCTCCTTGGGAAGGATGATGGTCCAGCTGGTAAACCAGACAGACTAACACTCCTCTTGGTTGGGCTGTTAATTTGTTCATCCTACTGGCCCCACTTCTATATAGTTTGACATTTCCTCTTTGAGCAAAATTTCCTTTTTTTTTTTTAATATATCTCTCTTTCTTTTTTTTTTTTTAAGTTTTTATCGGTACCAGGGATCGAACTTACAACCACGTGCTTGCAAAGCAGGTGCTTATGCTGCTGAGCTAAATCCCCAGCCCCTCAGCAAAATTTCTTAATTGTTGAACTCGTCTCCAGTAGTTGTTTTAAACTCTGTTCCACACTGGCATGGGCTGAATTTGCCTTCAGTCTTAGTACAGGCTCTGAGCTTCATGGTACAGGCTGGATACAATCTGTTTTATAGAAACATAGGAAAATGAAACTAGGAGGACCCTAATGGTACTGTTAGTAATAGCGAGAGTGTGAGGAACATGAGCTACAGTAGTAGTAGGGGTAGAACTGTTAGAGATAGTTAAGTGTGGTAGAAATCAGTGGAGTGGGCTGTCTTGGGTCCTTCTGTACCTCAGAAAATGACTGTATTTTGGGTTAGTCCTTTAAAAAGAGGCTGTTAGTTGAACTTTAATCCAATTTGACTAGTATCCTCATAAAAAGAGAAAATTTGGACAGACAGAGGTATCAGAGGACGTGAATGCATAGAGGAGTGACCATGTACAAGGTTCATTTTCTGTGTCAGTTTGGCTGGGCTGTGGTGTTTAGATGTCTGGTTGAACATTACACTGGACTTCTCTGGGACCGTGTTTTGGATAAGATTGACAATTTAAATGGGTGGGTTTTGAATAAAGCTGATTGCTCTCCATGATATGGATGAGTCTCATCCAGTCAGCTGAAGGTCTGCCTAAAAATCCCCCAGGTGAGAGCAGGCCCAGTCTTCTTTGGACTTCATCTGGGCCATTGGCTCTTCCTGTTTCTATGGTTGACTGAGTGGTAACTTCCTGGTTCTGTGGCAGTCTTAAGAGGCAACTTCCTGCTTGTCTTGCCCATCAGGTTTTGGACTTGTCAAACCTCTGTAACTGCTGGACCAAATTCTTTAAAATAAGCTTCTTTCTGTCCATATTATCATCTTGTTGCTTTTGGGAATGCCTGACAGTAAACCATGTGGGGACACAGTGAGAACATAGTTGTATGCAAGCCCAGAGAGGAGAGAAGAAATCCAGTCAGCTGACATCTGACTTCTAACTTCTGGGAGTATCAGAAGACTAATTTAGCCCACCTCGTCTGTGGTATTTTGTTATAGCAGCCCTAGCAAACAAATGTACATACATGGGTTAAGTAGCAGCATGTAGTAACAGTGGTAATGTAGTAAGGTAGTAATAATATGGTCCAGCAATACTGGAAGTATGATAAGATAGTAGCAGCCATGCAGTGAGGTGGTAGCAGAAGTGTAGTGTGGTGGAAGTAGTGTTGTGAAGTGATGATAGTCTTGTGGTAGGGAAGCACAGATGTAGAATAAGGAGCCGCAATGGATTAAATGGTAGTGGTGTGGTGTGGTAGGAGTGGGAGTGGGAATAGGAATCCATGACTGACTCTGAGCCTGGCACTACACTAAGTGCTGTGTGCAGAGTTATGCTGTATTTCATCTCTGCTTTATGTATAAAGAAACTAAGGGTGATTAGATACTAGTCCAATAATATCCAGGTAGCAAATGGCAGAACCAGGGCTAGAGCCCAGACCTGTCAATTCCACAGCTAGAAATCTTTGCTGTGTTGTTAGTTTAACTTTTTACTGAAAGGAAGATCAGTAAAGTAGAGGCATTATTCTATGATCTCTCAGCTGTGTCAGACTTGACACTGAAAAAATATTATATGGCTTTATCATCTCATGATCTTTCCATAAGCCCAATCTCCTAACAGTGTAAGCATGGGCTTTGAGCCATCATTTCTACCTACAAAATAGCCACATCTCTTCTTTTACTAAAAATATGAGTGCTTCAGATATAGAGATATCAGTGTAGAGTTTCTTGAGCAAGAACCACGATGCCAGGGCTTTCCCCAGGCAGTAGAAGCTGGTGCAGGGCCCCAGGAGCGTCCGCCGTAGCTGGCTGGCTGCCGCTCTTACCATTGCTGATGGGAAGACGAGATGAGGCTGAGGTCAGACTTCATGGTACAGATCAGGCCCTGCGGATAGTGTTCACCCTCTTGGCATCTTAGAGATGTATCTCCCTAGGCTACAAGAACTTGCCTATCTTCTGAATTTATTTGGGTAGAGTAATTCTTCACTTTCCTTCCCTCTATACATAGTAAATGCAAAGCCATGAGTATGTAATCTGAAGCTTAAGCAGAAACTTTTATTAAATGCATTAAATGTCCCATCGCCTGGGAGCTCCTCATCTCTGTCAGCCAGGGTAATCGAGTTGAATTTGAGTCCAAGAGAGCAAATGCTCCTATTTCCTGTCTTAGTTGCTGTTTCTCCAATGCCATTCAGCCATGTCATTAATAGTATTCATGTTTAAATCGAGCTCTGATTATGAATGACAGCTTTTAGAAATTATGTAATTAAGCCTGCATATCTTACTGATAGTTATTTAATTACTTTTCCTCATTCTCCAAAGTCATGTGATTTCTTTTGGAAGCTTGGAAATAATGAATTAGCACCACATATACACTTAAGATTTTAGGCAACATGCTTAAATGCATGAGTCAATAAACAGAAGACTTCTAGAAGTATATTTTATATTTGACAAATACACATAGACTTAATTTCTGCTCTTGGTTAACAATGCATCTAAGGTAACAAATTCAGCCTTTTTTTCCTGCTTATAATCCTCAGAGAAATACAGTAAAACCAGAATCCATATGGAACACACTTAGTAGTGTACTCTTCTCCACTATTATTTCTCACTCACGATTTTCTGTATCCTATCTACCCAAATCTAAGTACAGAAAATGTTACAAGTAGTTAAAATTACTATGTCGTCCAGAAAAATTGCAGGATAAAATCAATAAGATACTGTTTATGGGAGCAACTATATCCAAGACCTCAGACACAAGAGGTATAAACCTGTTTGGAATTTTCCTTCCTTTGGAACACTGAGGTAGATACCAGCTTGTTTTTATGGTCATGTAGTTGTTATCTCCTCTCCCAATCCAGAGTCTCAAATTAGCTATCTTTGGTTCCTCAAGTCCTTTATAGAAAATGGTCTGGCATTCGTATACATCTTCCTGAGTACTTCAGATCACCTCTACATTACTTATAATATATAATACAATATGAGTGCTATGAAGATAGTTGATAGGCCATATTCTTTAAGAATGTAGTTTTTCAAATATGTGTTTGATGCAGACCCCAATTTTAAAAATGTTTTTAATCCACGTTGGGTTGCATTCCTGGGTCAGAGGACTGCCTGTATCTGAGAAGGTGTCATGCTTCCTCAAGAGTGATCTGATGAGTGAAAGCCCAGGTACTTACAATCCATGGCCACTTTGCATCCGCTGGGATCACCTGTCCTGAGGAAGCCTCATGGTGCCTGTGGGTAGGGGTGAGGAGATGGGGACAGAAGAAAAGGTGGGGAGCACTCTTTCTTCCTGTATTCCGAGTGTGAGTGGTCAAGGAAGAGGAAGGGAAGCCCAAGTTATGTGCATTTAGCCTAATCCAGGACTGGAGCAAAAACCAAACTGAGAACCTGGTATTTACACAGAGCGTCCAAACGCCCTGCAGGGCTGTGTATACCTGTGAGCATATCAGAGGGGCTGGGAGCTACTGTTGCATACAGAAAGCAGCGGAGCTTTGAGGAGGAGGACGAGGTTGTCCTCCAAGGAAGAGCTGTGTGCTTGAAAATGTCCTCTTGGCTTCCCCTTGCTTCTGTCCCCTTTGTTGGTCTCTCTGTGAGCCTTCTCTGGACTTATTTTAAAATGATACTGATTAAACTGTTACAGGGTTGATACACATATTCAATCAAATAGCTAGCATTCATAAGCCTGATACTGCTCCCTGAGGGGTTACTGAATTAATCACACACAGTAGTTGTCTTGCATGTATGTGTTGGGCTTTGCTTGTGCAATCACTGCAGGAGTTGAGTTGTGGACATTTACCCTTGAAGTTGTGCATAGTCAGAATTCAGCCTGCTCACAATTTTAATGAATTTGTTAGAAGCCTTTTAGAATTTCTGTTCACCCTATGCCACTTACCTATTCATTGAGTCCCCACAGCATCCTCATGACCTAAGAATATTTTATTAAAGTAATTTACTTAGCTATTTTCTACTCTGGACAGAGTTCCTTGAAGGAAAAAAACATTATGTGGGTTCTCTAGTTTCAAGCACAGCTTATGACAGTGATTAATATTTCATAGCTATTTGTCCTAATATAAATGGAGGGATCCTAGAAATCTAGAGGATTCTATCATTGAGTAGCCAATAGCTCTTTTTGTATCAGAAATATATGCAGCTCCAGAAACACTACTAGAAGAGAGTGACATTTTTGTAAGGTTGAACCCAAAGAGACTGGACTTTCCATAAAGTATGTTGACACTTTGATTTTAGTTCTGATGAAAAGAAAGAAGCAGAAATACTGCCAACCTTTTAAAAAATGGCATTTTATGACTGAATTCTGCAGAAAATTAGCTAATATCAGAGGAACTGTCCCCATAAAATACCCCTAAAAGTGGAGGTTGATGAATACAAAGAACAGTGTCTATTTTATTCGCCTCCTTTGCTGTGTTCCTTTTATGTGTATAGTTTTGCACTTTGGTTTTCTCCTTTTTCCCTTTGTCATTTGAACAAAAGGCATTTGAACAGCATAGCAGTTTGCTAGAGTCTTTGTAATATATCACAAATGAGGTGGCTTAACTGAAATACATTGTCTCACAAAACTACAAGTTACAAGTCAAGATGTTGGCAGGGTCGGCTGCTTTTGAAGACTAACTTCTAATATGGGACTTTCCCCTTTGTCAATGGCCATCTCTTCCAGTTATCTCTTCACATTGCCTTACTTCTCTGGATATCTCTGAGTCCAGATTCTCCTTCCTGTAAATATACCGATCATTTTGGGATAATGATCCTAATGACCTCCCTTTAAATTAATTGCCTTCATAGGGACTCCATCTCCAAGTCAGATCACAGTCTGAATTAGGTTAGGACTTCAGCATGGACTTTTGACCCAGGTTTCCTCAGTTGGAAGGAGAGGGTGGAACATACTTCAATAGGTAATAGATGGCAATTTTATTTACTGATTTTTTTATATAACAAAGCACATTGAGGTAGAATCATAATAAAACCAGAGGAGAAAAAAAGATGTCTTACTGGGGATTTAGCTCAGTGGCTCAAGCACTTGCCTAGTAAGCGTGAGGTCATGAGTTCGATCCCCAGTACAAAAAAAAAAAAAAAAGATGTCTCATAAGAGATCCTAGACTTAGATACAAGTGCAGGAAGTAATGAGAAACTAAGTTATCTCTTTTGGGGGAAATGGTGAATATGCGTTCAGTAGAAGAGCTACAGTGTGCATTCTGGGATGCTGAGGCAGAAGCATCGCAAGTTTGCCAGCCTGGGCAACTTACTGACTTTAGTGAAACCCTGACTTACAATTAAAAAGTATAAAAGGCCTCAAGACGTAGCTAAGTGCAGAGGTCCTGGGTTTAAATCCCAGTACCAGAACAAAACAAAACAAAGCCAAGCAAAACAAAACAAAACAAAAACAAAAATGAGCAAAAAGCCCTAATGTAAGAAGAGCATTGTCTGTGAGGGGTCATGGTCACCCGGAGCAATTCCAGGCTCAGTCCTCACTTCCATTCAGGACCTCCAGCCCCATCTCAGATCATGTGGATCTTACTGCATAGCTTCCTCCACGTTAAACTGAAGGCAAGAAACTAAAGCCGAGGGGAATGAATTCTCTTCTCAGGATTCTTAACATTGACTGATGCGACTTGTGGACAAGACAGCAGCAACGGGTGGTCAGTCCCTGGTTCACTGCTGTGACAACCGCAGCTTTGAACAGGTCTGGTGAGGGCAGTAGGCTCCTTCCTGCCCTGTCTGGGTTCTGAGTAGATTTCTCTGCCCACCTGCAGGCTTAGTGGACCATCTGACATCTCCACAATAAAAGCCTTTTTGCTCAGCCAAGGCTGATCCCTGGTAGTTTTGACTAAAATTTCTAATTGACATAATGTTTTCTGAAAGGTAACACTTGAGTTTTCCAGGACTTAGATACATTACTCTAATGTTTACATGTATTTTGGGGCCTTGAAATTAAAAAAAAAATAGTAATAGGTAGATTCACTAAATGGGCTGTTTTTATATTTCTTTTGGAGCATAGATGTATTCGTAAACATGAATATATGTTTATATAGGTGCTACATGATAAAGTACACATAATATGCTAATATACTAAGATATACCTTATATTATACAATATTTTATAAACATATATAAATATACATTTTAAAATCTTATATTCAAACAATCATACTTGATTAAGAATTATTGTTTGGCAGAAAAAATGAAGGAGGACCATGCTAGACTAGGGAATAACACAGAAATGTTTATATACCAATTATGAGTTTCCTTCACCTCTTCATACACACACACACACACACACACAAGTTCATTGCTGAGTTAGAAAAATTTATAAAGGACTTAGTTCCATGCTGTGGTTAGAAACAGTGAATAGTGTTATTAGTGAAGCTACTGAAGAAAAGATTGTGCTTATGAACACAGTGAGAACACTGCAATTTCACATAGAGAGCTGTTGAGGAACAGATTCATTAGTCAGTGTAAATCAGAAGCTGTCATGGTTTATAAGTGTCTGTCAGATGCTTAACAGTAAGCCCCATCTTTATTGATGCTTACCGAACTCAAGGCACTATGGTTATCTATAATTACACGAAAGCAAATAAGACCCAGGGTCTGGCTTTAATGAGCTCATGATATGCAAAAACACATGGGATCAAAAGATATTTGTGGAAGCCCACCTCAGGCATAGGTTCCCTGGAACCTCCCCCGAGGGCCCGCCCTGCCACCAGGAACTCAGCTCAAGCCTGCCTCAGGGGTAAGCTGCCCAGAACTTCCCCCGTGGGCCTACCCTGCCACCGGGAACATCGAGGAGGCCTGCCCAAGACTGAACACTGCCCTGGACTGCTACAGATGTTCCCACCTGGAACATCAGAAGATCTCAGCGGTATCCAGTTAGTGTGAGAAAATTTGGAACTTTGCTCCCAGGTGGGGAAATTTGGACTACACCAGATTGACTGTATCAAACTGGTGCGTATACCCCTAAAATAGAGGTGTACAGGGGATAAATAGGGCCGGTAGTAAAACCCCCTCCAACTAACTGTAGGACTTAGGGGAGTCTGAAAAGAGTGTGTGTGATCCCCTCCTACACATAGAAAACGCCAGGCAGAGTGAAAATGACAAAACAAAAAAGCAAAATGCAGTCTCAAACATATAGTTCACCAGAAGCAAGTATAGGAGACATTGAAATAGAGGACCCCAAAATTAACACACCGGGAATCTCTGAAAAGATAGTGAGTGAAATAAAAAAAAAAAAAAACTGCATCAGGCTATAGAGGAAATCAAATTAGAAGTAGTCTCCCATGTAAAGATAGAAATAACAACTTTAGTAAAGGAGTTGTTGAATGCAGCTAAAGAAAAACTAGAGAAAAAGGTACGTGAGCATGGAAAACCGATTGAAACTTCAAATGAACAGTACAGAAAACAAGCAGAATTCATGAAATAAACTCAAAGAGACATCCAAGAAACAAAAAATTCTATTGAAAGTGTGCAGAACCACCTAAAGGAAGCTGAGGATAGGATTTTGGACCTTGAGGACAGGATCACAGTTAGTGATCAGGAAAGGATAGAACTTTGAAAAATACCAAAGCAGCATGAAATGGCAATCCAGAAGATTCATGATGATGCCAAGAGCAACAATATAAGAATAATGGGCATTAGTGAAGATACAGGAGTCCAGGCAAATGACATACGTAAAGTATTGACAGAAATAATAGCAGAAAATTTCCCAAACATGGGGAAAGAATCTGATATGCAGATAAGTGAGGCATATAGAACACCAAACAGTCACAATCAACATAAATCCACACCCAGACACATAATAATTAAGATTTCAGACATACAGCATAAAAACAGAATACTAAAAGCTGTCAGAGAAAAGACACAAATCACCTATCAAGGAAATCCCATTAGAATCACGGCAGACCTTTTAGCACAAACCCTCAAGTCAAGAAGAGCTTAGAGTGAGGTATTTCAAGCCCTGAAAGAAAACAACCTTCAACCCAGACCGATGTACCCAGCAAAACTTTCATTCAAATTTAATGGAGAAACAAGATACTTCCATGACAAAGAACAACTGGAGAAATTCATGTCCACCAAACCAACCCTAGAAAGAGTACTGAAAGACATACTAGACAGAGATAAAAATGACCACAATCCCCAAAACAACAACAGAAAGAAACCACCAGGTAGGATAAGCAATTAAATAAGAGGAAAAGCAGAAAGAAACAACTAGAACGTAACATGGCAACGTCGAGCCAGTACATATCAGTGATATCCATAAATATAAATGGCCTCAGTTCACCTATAAAAAGAAATAGATTGACAGAATGGATCAAGAAACAGGATCCCACAATATGCTGTATACAAGAAACACATCTGACCCAAAAGGAAACTCATAGATAAAAAGTCAAAGGATGGAAACCAGTATTCCATGCAACAGGAACCCAGAAAAAAGCAGGGTAGCTATTCTATTTGCAGACAATGTGAAATTCAAACCTAAAATGATTAAAAGAGCTAGAGAAGGTCACCACATACTTGTTAGTGGTAAAATTCAAGAGGAAGAACTAACAATTATAAATATATATGCACCAAATAGAGGAGCATCCAACTATATAAGACAGATACTAATGGACATGAAAAACCAAATACACAAGAGCACAATTATAACAGGAGATCTTAACAGCCCATTGTCACAAAGAGATAGATCAACCAGACAAAAAGTCAGCAAAGAAACAACAGCAAAGAAATTGTAAAGATTAGAGAAGAAATCAATGCAATTGAAACTAAAAAAATAATACAAGGAAATAATGAATCAAAAAGCTGGTTTTTTAAGAGAATAAAGAAAATTGACAAACCCCTAGCTAACCTTATCAAGAGAAAGAAAGAAAAAAGCCAAATTCATGCAATAAGAACTGAAAAGGGAAAAATACTACAGATCCCATGGAAATTCAAAAGATCATGAATACCTACTTTGAAAATCTCTACTCACATAGAATGGAAAACACAGAGGAAATGGACAGATTTCTAGAAACATATGAACTACCAAAGCTCAAACAAGAAGATATAGCAATTTTGAACAACCCAGTATCAGCTATTGAAATTGAAAATGTAATTAAAAACTTACCAACAAAGAAAAGCCCAGGTCCTGATGGATTCACAGCTGAATTCTACAAGAAATTTAGAGAAGATTTGATGCCAGGACTCCTTAAACTCTTCAATGAAATTGAGAAAACAGCAATCCTCCCTAAATCATTCCTGGAGGCAAGTATTACTCTGATACCAAAACCAGAGAAAGATCCAACCAAACAAGAGAACTATAGGCCAATCTCACTAATGAACATTGATGCAAAGATTCTCAAGAAAATACTGGCAAATAGAATGCAGCAAATCATCAAGAAGATTATATGTCATGACCAAGTGGGGTTCATTCCAGGATTGCAGAGCTGGTTTAACATACACAAATCAGTAAATGCAATGCACCACATTAACAGAGCCAAAAACAAAAACCACGTGGTCATCTCAAAAGATGCAGAAAAAGCTTTCAACAAAGTCCAACACATGTTCATGATAAAAACCCTTCAGAAACTCAGAATACACAGCACCTACCTCAACCTTATAAAGCCCATCTATAACAAACCAACAGCCAACATTATACTAAATGGACAAAAGCTGAAAGCTTTCACTTAAAATCAGCAACAAGACAAGGATGTCCATTCTCACCACTCCTTTTCAACATAGTTCTGGAAACACTAGCCAGGGCAATCAGACAAGAGAGAGAAGTAAAAGGAGTAAAGACAGGAAAGGAAGAAGTTAAATTATCACTATTTGCAGACGACATGATACTCTATATAGAAGACCCAAAAAACTCCATTAAAAGACTACTAGAGGTAATAAACAAGTTCAGTAGTGTAGCTGGATACAAAGTCAATGCTCAAAAATCAATAGCATTCCTGTACACAAACAAAAGACTCACTGAGAGAGGATGTATGGAAATATCACCCTTTAAATTAACATGTAAAAAAGTGAAATACTTAGGAATCAACCTAACTAAAAATGTAAAAGACCTATATGCTGAAAATTATACTATGCTGAAAAAGGAGATTGAAGAGGATATTAGAAAATGGAAGGACATTCCTTGCTCTTGGTTAGGAAGAACCAACATTGTGAAAATGACCATACTCCCAAAACTGTTATACAGATTTATCCCAATCCCAATCAAAATACCATTGACATACCTCACAGATCTAGAGAACACACTGCTAAAATTCATTTGGAAACAGAAGAAACCTAGAATAGCAAAGGCAATTCTAGGCAACAAAAGCAAGGCAGGAGGCATCTCAATTCCAGACTTGAAACAGTACTATAAAGCCATAGTGATCAAATCAGCTTGGTACTGGCAAAGAAATAGACCTGAGGATCAATGGAACAGATTACAAGATGCAAGCACAACTACAAGGACACTCAGCCACCTGATATTTGACAAAGGGGCTACATATGTCCACGGGAAGAAAGATAGTCTCTTTAATAAATGGTGTTGGAAAAATTGGCTCACTACATGCAGAAGACTGAAACTAGATCCAAGCCTATCACCCTGCACAAAACTAAAGTCTAAAATGGATCAAAGACCTCAATATGAAAACA